>NW_010588534.1:384400-444763 GCF_000705375.1 Tinamus guttatus
AGAGAGTTCAATAAAACTTGAGTAGGAAACTTGAAAAGATGAAAGGAGCTGGGCTTATGTCTCCACTCTGTTTTGTCTGGATTATAAGTCTTCAAACATATGGGAATTTGCTACAAAGAGGGAGGGAATAAGCTCTTCATGTCCACTTATGGTTAGGACAGAAAATAACAGGCTAAAGTTCAAATTGGGAAAAACTTTTCAAGACAATGTTAATTGAACACTGATGTTTCATCTAGTCTGGGACACTGTGGACCATCCACGACTGGAGATACTCAAGAACAGGTTAGAAGAGCATCTATTCACAGGGAATTTTCTTTTGCCTGCTTAGACCAGAAAAGGAAGATGCTCACAAAAAAATCCCTTCCAATCTTAACTTTTTATGGAAGTTTATGGGTACACTTTATAAAGTTCTCCAGTACTCCCACGTAAAACTTCTGTAAAAAAGTCAGAAATCCCTTTTTTTAAGGGTTCGTTTTTCACCTGTGTATTTAATGCACATATATTCATTTTGTTCAATTAAAAACAAAAGTGTACAAGCTATTCTTTCTGCATGATGTATTGATGCATGAAAATTAAGAAAGAGTTCTCCTCCAGAAGTTTTCTCATCCCTTCCTTTTGTCATATAAGCATATTAGAAAGGAAAACCAACAAATTGTGGCGGATGCTTATCAAAGCATTCCACTACAAGGGTTGTAATATTTACATATTTTATTTGTAGTATTCTATTTGGCAAGATTCCAGATGGTCTTTTTAAAGGCTTTGGCTAGAAAATGGAAGTGGAAGAAATCAGGCTGTGCCTTAAAATTTTACCAAAAAAAAAAGATGCCTTCTAATTAAATGAACTATGGCTGCTTTAATACAGGTTGTTCATACCTCTGAACTTGTTCACTGTTGACTTTGCCATTTGAATTGTGTTGGGCCTGTCAAATGCTTGCTCATACCAAATTGTCTGTAGCATTTGTTTTCTGCAGTTCTGTTCTAGTTCCAAAGGATGCATCTTATTTCAAAAAAGAGAGATAAAACTGAAGAAAACCTTACAGGTAGCTGAAGAATACATTAGCTTTCAATTCTCTTCACTGAATAATAGCGGTAAATTAAACTATTTTTGAAATGGGGAAGAACCTGTAAGGACAGGATGGGAAGGGTCATCATGTGACTTGCATATTAGTAAAACAAAATAGCCTTTCTTTTATTTGGATAAGATTGTTCTTGTGATACCAGTGATATGGACCTGGCTGTGCAGCTTCTGTTTATGGGGCTGCTCCCAATTAAATCCAAAGCCTAAATATTTTTTCCATATTTATATATATATTTTTAATACTCTTCTTGAAAGGTCTATTGGACGTGTAGCTGCTCTGCTTGCAGGTGTCTGAGGCAAAACCTCTCGCTATTCAGGCTGCTGCCATGCAGAGGGAGTTGGAGAGCTGCTTGAGGAGAGAGCACACGGCAGCAACCCAGCTCTGCTGCTGCACCAGGTACTGCCTGTACTGGCTGCAAAGTGCCACGTCTGGGGCATGACATGAAAAATCTGAGTGACACGCAATTCCCCCCTGAAAGTCACGTCAGCATTAGGGCTTTCACCTTGAAGCACTTCCTCAGATGACGTGAAAAATTCTGTGACGCTTCTGTTTGTTTCAAGAGCAGGAATCCCAGCCAGATAAGATGGACTGGATCGATATTCTTCTATTTTTATGATGCTTTTGAGTTTGTTTGTTTTCTTTTCTGTAGGTTACTTTTATTTCCTTTTTTTTTCCTTTTTTTTTTTAATGAAGTTCAGTTTCTAGGTCTAGCAGGCTGGATTCTGCTATTTTCCTCATGTTAACTTCTTTTTCCATTCCCATAATAGTACTTAGCTCTCTGGAACAGCTCTAAGGAAGCTCCCACTTAAAGGATAAATAAAACAGTGCATTGGTCTTGGGCAACTGATAACTATCATTTTAGTATCATTCTCTGATGCTAATGATGACTGATATGCTGCCTAAGTTTCCTATAATATCAAAATGCTGTTGTTTACTAATGTGTGATGTGTTGGTTATCTCTGATTTTGTTCAAGTTTTTTACAGACAGAATTGCTCAGCTAGTCCACTGTAAATATTTGCACATAGGAGATATTTTGTACACACAGCAGCGTAATAATTTGAATAATTTTATCCTCTCTATCAAGTAGGAACCAAAAACTAGGATCTAGTGTATACATGTTTAGCACAATATTTATTCATTGAAATAAAAAACACAAAATGGTTAGTGTTGGCTTTTTTTTTCCAGGCAAATAAAGTTACTAACATTAAGGATAATTTCTAAAACTCTGAAATTTCTGGACCTTAGTAGGTGTTACTGTAGCATCTGATGCTTTACATAGTTTCAAACAATGCCATACTTGTCTAGACTATCATATCCTTGTCCCCTACCTGGTAGTACTGAATACAGGTATTCTGTGTGTAATAGGTATGTAACTCCATTTAATGCAATTGTTAAGGTTTATTTTAAAACATAAACACTTGCAGTGAAGCAGCATCTCAAGTGCAGCTCAGGAAGATAGAGTTCTTTCTTTTAAATCCCTGCTTTAATTGTTCTAATTTATTGTATTTCAAACAACACTTTAGTCATTTTGCTTACTTCAGTGCCTTTAATTTTGCAGGATAAATAGCTTTGGCAGCAGGCAGACTGAGTTCTCTTACAGGTGAAACTGGGTTTTTTTTCAGTCAGATGCAACAAAACTTCAAGCATGATAGTGTCAATTCTGTCTTGCCATTATACATTGTATATATTCTCCTTTAGAATTGTAATTCCTAATTGTTATGAAATCTTCCATTCATTTGTGTCGTAATTATCTTTTTTTTTTTTCCCCCTACTGCATATGGTTGTGCTGGTATTTTCATGACTCTTGTTTGGGTAATGTATGAACTGAGGCCAAAGGCCCGTTTTACAGTGTGCTCTGTGAGGGGCAAAGTAGGGAGGACTGTCCTGCTTTGGGAGCTTGTGTCATGGTCAGGACATTTAAAGTCCTCTTGTTCCATCTGCCAAAAAGCAGAAAGTTTTTTCTGCTGGGCAAACTGGCTTTGAAACTCTTCCATGGCTGAAGGCCAGTTTTGGAAGAACAAGAGTCGGACGTCAATGTGACTCCAGTGCCAGGGATTTCTAACAGTCTTAGCAATTTGGAGGCTTTTAGAAATAATGTGAATTGGTAAATCATAACAGGAAATGACTTGCATAAACCATTTTGCCATTATAGTTATTAAAAAATAAAAATAAAAAAGGAGGGTGACGCATAATTTTGAGTGGAAAATGGTAAAATTGTATTTTCACTTCCTCCGCAGTTCCAGACTTGTTCTGAGATTCCCTAATGTCAAGTTCTCTATCATCAATACTAGAAAGACCTATTTCATTAAAAAAAACAGCACTATATTTATTCATTGGTCATTTATTTCATTCTTAAAGGAGCTGATTGACTTTTTATATTAAAAGTGTTTTTTTTTCTTGCTACTTGAAGAGTTTTGCCTGTTTAAATGTAGAAAACATATTAAAGGATCACTATATGTTCTTAAACATTATTACTAATCTGTCTGGGTTCACACGTTGATCACTGAGTATGTTCTCAGTGCTCTGTTTATGGTCAGTATTAGTTGCTTAGAGAGAGTTGCTATATAGACTGCAACTCACTTCTCCTCATTCAATTGGAAATACCATTCCTATTCCATTCCCAACTCTATAGGAAGGAAATAAACCTTCAAGGTCCTACTGTCAGACTAGGACTGCACATGCAATGGGAATGCCTTCTAGCTAGTGTGGAGCCAAAACACACAAATGCAAAAATGACTGTGTGTTTCATATATAAACAGAAACAGAAGCGAACTGGTCACATCACAGAAGAATACAACGGTGCTGTTGAGAGGGCTGCTAGACTCTCAGCTGCAAGGGAGAAGTTCCTGACAGGAAAGGAAAAGTCAGTGAATGTTGTGACCTGGGAAGATCTGATGATTTACACTCAGTGGCTAGTGTGCCACTTGCACTCTGTAAAGGGCATTCACTGCTTCCTTCAGGTAAGACGAACGCTTTGAATGGTGAAGTGTAATTGTACTGTCTTCCCAAACAGTAAACCCAGGAAGATGAAATTCAGTGTAAAAGTAAGAAGTTTGAAGGCATTGACCTAGGGACATGGACATGCCAGTCAATTAGTGCAGTAATTTTGCTAGGAAGGCAATCGCTACCTTCAGCTGAGCCCCCTGCCGTAAGGGGGACAAGGGGTCTCCTGGAAGCCAGCTGCACAGTGTGGGCTGCTTGGTTTTCAGGTGACCTAGAACAAGAAGGAGGAAACTCAGGGAGACTTTTCTTCCCTATAACATGAGCTACTGTGATGATGCTTTGGTACAGCAGGGCACTATCAATGGATTGAGTCATCTCAGCAAATTGTCTGCTTCAAGATTTCAGGAGCATTTATTTGCTTAAGAATGCACCACATTTTGAAGACAAATCTGAATACTTTCTTACTTTATCTTGCTTCTCTAGAGATTTTATTGTATAAGTGTTAAAAGTAATTCATAGCAACTAAAAAAAAATATTTTTTCTTCTTTTGTGTGTTTTTTTTTATTACTAAATATACAATTAAACACTTTGTATGACTTCTAAGTGACTCAGAATAAGTCACTGATGTTTCTAATCCAGGTTCTCTAGCATTTGCCACTTTCTCATGGAATCAGTCTGGCTAGTGAGAAATGTCCTGATGTAGTTTAAGACAACTGGGACATATTAAGAAGTGCTCTGGGCAAGAATTCAGATATTTTTAGCAGCAATGTCTCTCTCTGCTCCAGAATTTTAAAAGGAAATGGTGAGAAATTATCATCTTCCTTTAAAAAGCCGCAAGTCTTACAGATAATGCATTTGTTGATTATATTCTTCAAGAATGGTCAATAATGCACATCTAGGAAGTACTGAGTGCCATCCTTGATTTGCATGCTTGAGAAATTTGGCATGTGGCTTTTAAAATCAGTGGGACTCCTGGAAAAGGTGGTGCCCAAATTCCAGAGTGTGGAGCTGCCAATCCGCAGTGGTGGCGTCTGTGGCCTACGTAAGGTTTATGTTTGAGTAGTTTGGCTTTCATATCTGTGCACTGAGTCACAGAAAGAGTCAGCTTAGAAGAAGACATGTGGAATCAGCTTTGGGGAGGTTCCAGGATGTTGTCCCTGAAACTCACTCTCCAAATTTTCTGAAAAAAATATTATTTAAAATATTTCTGAGAGTGCCCTGTTTCTAGAGGGATTCTTTGCTTTATACAGTGAATCCCTAGAAAAATCTCTTTGTGCTCTTTTTACTTCTGGAGGATGGGAGGAAGTGACATTGCTTATGAAGAGTTACCCATATGAACAACACTTGAGCAAGCAAGACAGTATCCTTGTTCCAGAGTGTTCTCATGCCCGGAAAAGGTCCTGTGGCAGGGAGAAGTAGCCATGAAAAATGCTGAGAGCTCAACCGAGAAGGACAATAGCTGCAGCCCAAGCATGCCACTTGCTGCATTCCCAGGGCTGCAAAAGCCTTGTCCCCTCCTGTGGTTCCCTCCATTTGCTGATTTGGGGAAGTAGCCAGCAGGGCAGGAGCCCATCTAGCCCTGCTGTCTGCTGTGGCACTGAAGAGGGACAGACACCTGCTAGGCTTGCTCCCTGCTCACTCTGGTGGGTATGGCGGAGATTCATCCTTGGGTATGAGACTGCATCTTTTATAATATTCTCTTTTTTTTTTTTTTTTCTCTCTCCCTGTGTTGAATCCCATGAATTTCAGTGCTCACCCGTGTGTCTAGAAGACCCTTATTCTGCAAACCTGGAGTATGTTACACAATTCATCTGGGCCCTTCTGTTTTCAAGGGAATAAATCATTATTTATGTGAGAAAGCAACTCAGAAGTGACATAGTTTGTCTTGCTTCTCAGTATGTAGCTGTGTACAGTATCCTATGAACATCATAAACTTCACTCATCTCCTACGTGGATCTGAGCTTGGTAGATGAAACAACAAGATGATTAAGCAAGACATTATAAGCAAAGATGAAGCAAAGCCTAGTGTAGAAGCACAGATGGCCCTTTACTGCTGAAAAAATGAGATAATAAATCCACTAAGCTCCGCCAGTTTTGCTGAACTTTAGAAAACTGTAATTTACCATGAGGATCTTTGCAAGCGCCATCATCGGTACAGTGAGTGCTGAAGTTGGTTTTTATTTGGGCTTTCAGAAATCTTTGGAAAAAGATTTTTTCCAGATAAAGTATTGTGGTTTGTTATAGCTTGGCTTAGAGACAAAAAAAGAGTAAGAATCAACTTTATTAAAAGATGATGACACACCATGAAGTGTAAGATTCTTTGTTAAAAATGCTGTTAAACGTACCTATCAACGAACTGAAAAAGAGGTGATAAGATAACGAAACTTACAGGAACACAATAGTTTGGTGTGTTCAAAGATGAAGGAACACCAGTAACCTCCATAGCTGTCAGCATGCCTGAGACAAGGTAAAGGAGGAGGAGAAAACATTTCAGTTCTTCTAAAAAAGGGTGCTAAGTTGCAGACAGACCTTTTAGCATGGACATCATACCAGGTCCAGCCAGGCCTTTACACTCTTGTTTTAGAAGTTTGCGATAGCAGCATTATGCCTGTATCAGATACAGGAGGAGTGATAACCCTCAAATAGTAACACACTTGAAATTCTTGTGGGGTGTGAAGATTCAGGAGGTGTGTGTGTCGGGCGAGTGTTGTACACACCCCAAGCTACAAGGCTTTGCTCAGGCACTAGGACTTGTTAGCTGATGTGCTTTCCATCTGAGAAGACAGGCAGGCTTCCAAGAACCATGTACGTAAGCAGACCTGCAGCAGCTGTTAGTCTTCTGGGCTCAGGTGAAGGGCCCTTTCATAAAAGAGAATGAAAAGAAATGAATTTAAAAATACATAGGAATGTGCAGGAATTTTTCCTCCAGGTCACATTCCTGTTATATTATTATATTTCTGCTCTGGGCAAAAAAAGAAAATGATTTCATTGTGTGGATGCAAAGCAAAGGGCACTGATGGTGTTGCTTACAGTCATGTTGCTAAAAACATTGACTTTCTCCAGCTGGTCTGATTATGGCCTTGCAGGACCCTGCCACAAGGAGGTCAGATCTGCTTTGTCCCAGCCCAGCACTGAAATGGAGGAGCTGAAACCTCAGCTCCAGCGTCTGCTTGCTCACTTCGGTATTGACTGCAACCTTAAGGATCTGAAGAATTCAGCTGATGAGATGGAGCTCTTTTTCCTGGTAACTGAAATGTACTTCTCCGTGTATAACATAGACATACATATCTTTCTACATATATAGCTTTAAAGATTTAAGTGGAAGCTCCAGTTATTATAGATAAGTGTTTTATGTTGTAGAATAATAAGATTGTGGGCATTTTTGGTCATGACAGCATCAGAAGGACCTGCATGGCTTCCACTGCTCAAAGTACCACAGTGCTCATGCTTTTAATGTCGTTACTCTGAGTCCACTTTATTCTCCAGCTCTCGTTCACGCCGTTTGCAAGCGTTTCTGGAGTTTTCCTGCCCTTGCGTTATTGCGTATCACAAACTCATGGTGTTCCCACTAGAGGTCGGCCTTCTACACGTCATTGCACAGGGCCTCGCCAAGTCTCTGCAGTTCAGGGCTTATGGGCAGAACCATCGCGTTTCTCATCTGCTACCTGGCTTCAAAGACAAAACCAAGCAAAAATCTCCGTTATGTGTTCAGGGTGCAACAGAGATACATAGATGTTCAACATAAATAACATATTGCTTTTAAATGCATGCACCATCCTACAAATCATTCCTTTTATTTGACCAGATGGTAGGGCTGAAAAGGACCAAGTTTTCAGAACATACTTTGTTCTGTAGATCTGTATTACCATTAACATTTCATTAGTCCAGCTGAACTGCCTGGAATGATCTAAGATAAATAGAGGCAGAAGTGTTTGCACAACTAGGCGATAATGTCTGTACCTTTACTGTAACTTACCCTTGTTTCAGACCAGCAGTGGCTTCCTCTATAGACAGGCTTTTCAAAGAACTTGCTCTAGGTTAATGCTATTCTTGTCAAGACTGACAGTATTAAATGTACCCTGGGTAATAAGTGTTTTTGGAAATGCTAATCATATCTTTGGAGGCTCCAGAGTTAACAGCAGGGAGTTTTATTGTGTCTGATGGAAAGGAAACATGGGATCAGGATGTGCCCATTGGCATTTTATGACTTGACTTTTTTTTTTTTTTTTTTGTCCCCCCAACAGGTAATATATGTTATTTGTTCTGGGAATTAATGTCCTGCTTGTTATATTTAAAACACTACCTTCTGCGTTTATGCTTTAAGTTGTCCAAAAACTTAGGAGCATCTTCTGCAAACAGCAGACAATGAGGACATTTCCTGCTTATGATGCAGAGGTTTCTAGATCAGAAAACTGGGGCATGTTAGGTCCAACCAGAGCTTTGAAAAAAAGAGCCAACTGGATGCCGTTTATAAGGGTAAATATGAGGAATTTCCCTCTTTTAGTTGTTAAAAAAAAGTTGCAACTGCTCTTCAGGGTGCACTGACATAAATTTCAGCAATTAAATTCTAAAATGCACTTTTTGAGAAATATAGATTGATGGGTTTTGTATAACTGAGGGCTTAGATATCTAACTTCTCTCCTACTGTATAATCAAGAACCGCTTTTTTTGGCGTCTGTTGAAAATAAAAAGTGAAACTGAATATATGAACTTTCCCTGCTAACTATTGCCTCCTGTACAAAAAGCATGTGGTAATAGCAATACATTTTGTTGTTATTTTATATCAAACAGATTAAGCCTAAAACAGATCCCTGGCAGCGAAAAGTTGTGATAAAATTGAAACAGTGGAAGAAAGTGGATAAGCTGATGGACTTTCATTCAAAATTTGTAGCAGTAATATAACTTCTCATTTTAAAATATTGCTATTTATTTATTGCTTAGATATCTAACTTCTCTCCTACTGTATAATCAAGAACCACTTTTTTGGCATCTGTTGAAAGCAAAAAGTGAAACCGAATATATGAACTTTCCCTGCTAAATATTGCCTCCTTTACAAAAAGCACGTGGTAATAGCAATACATTTTGTTGTTAGCTTTTTTTGGCGTCTGTTGAAAATAAAAAGTGAAACTGAATATATGAACTTTCCCTGCTAACTATTGCCTCCTGTACAAAAAGCATGTGGTAATAGCAATACATTTTGTTGTTATTTTATATCAAACAGATTAAGCCTAAAACAGATCCCTGGCAGCGAAAAGTTGTGATAAAATTGAAACAGTGGAAGAAAGTGGATAAGCTGATGGACTTTCATTCAAAATTTGTAGCAGTAATATAACTTCTCATTTTAAAATATTGCTATTTATTTATTGGACACTTTCAGGGAAATTGAAATGCCTAGGGAAAGGTTGCCTCAGGTTTGTGTATCATACATATATGCCTGAATTTCATTAAAAGTCCCTTAGCGAGGTGTTAGAAGGATTTTTTTCCTTTCTTCCCCAGTTCATTTTAGGGCTACAAAACTGCAAAAGTTTAATAAGGCAGCTCAAATACTTGCATAAATATTCAAAAGCTCTGAGGTTCACCTAAGTCAGATCAGAATTAGCCCTGGCGTTTGTCTGTCTTGCACCTGGTCTCAAAGGAATCATATAGAACAGCTCTTCTTCCTGTGACCAGATTCAGATGTGCAGTGGCAAGGCGAGATGCTGCAGAAGTGAGGCATAAGCCTAAAACTTAGGAGGGCGCAACACAGACTGCCCATGCCTCAGCAAGAGGGAACTGATCGTCTCTAAATTTCCACTCTGGTTTTACGAGTTCTCTTGATTCTGACGTTGGGGCCGCTTGCAGGCTGTCGTGCTCTGGCAGGGCTGTCCGCCATCTAGCATCCTTGGGCAAGTGGCACCACGAACTCATATATCAGGCCTGCTCTGCATCCACAGAGTATTTGAGGCACCTGTAGCACCTCAGATCTTTCCCTTGCTTTGCACGGTCAGCTGTAAAACGTAGTATAGTATTTGGCTATCTTAATTGCATCTTGTTTACTGGATGCATCCAGTAGGGCTGACTTGCATATGTCTAGTAACCTCTGCACATTGATGCGTATGGCAGATAATGTGGATGAACTGCAGGGTATCATAGATTGCTCAGATGTCCTGGAGCAATACCACGTTGCTCCTGTGCTAAAAGTTTAGCAAGTTTGGCATCCTCATCTGTAAAACTGGGGAAACAGGAGTCCTCTGCCTCTCAAAGGGTGATGAGAGTTAATGCATTGCAGATGGTGAGTTACTATAGGATTAGGATCATATAAATGTCTCCGCAAAATTTACTGGCAGTTAGATGGTGAGATTACTACCTCTCATTGCTCTGGTGAGGTCTGCAACACCATGAGCAACGGCAACACTTTATAGCTCAGGTTGCAGTTGTATACAGAACTGGAATGTCCCTCCTGTCCCTGGGAAGGAGTTGTCCCTCAAACTGCCCTCTGCTTTCAGCAATCACCTTCTTGGCGAAAGCAGAAGCCCTTGGTGAGGTGACTGTTCCTTCCTTCAGTATCACGAAGTCACGAGCTGCCTGCAGCGATGGTGCCTGTCCTGGAGTTGCCTGCTGGGCTGGGACATCCCTTGCTTTGGACCCCATCGACTTCCTGACACCTCTTTAGACACTTATTTGCTTTGCCTGCACCTGAAGCTCAGTAAAAGTTATGAAAGTGAACATTGGTTCATCAAAAGAATTTTACTGATGCCAATAATTGCTAAGGTATGACCATGCTATTTAAGTTATACTTTAGGTATGAGTGACAATTAAAGAAAAGAAAGTGCAAGATTAGCTGCGCTTTTGGGTTTTTTTTTTGTTGTTGTTGTTTCGTTTTGTTTTAACTACTTTTTACTTTACTTTTAAAACTACTTTATTACTACAAATTTTGTTTAGCCTTTTCTTTAGCAGTGCTCTCTATATATTTAGTCTTCCTAGTTCCCATTTAAAATCCAGTACGTCCTTGCCTGGGTCTCTCATGGAACAGGGAGATTTTTTTTTTTTTAAAAAAAACGTATAAATCAGAAAGTAGATGTGGAGACTTTGCAGCCAAAGCTGGCTTTAAAACATTTTGAAGAACTGAATGGATCACTTTTGGATTATGTTCTCCTAAGAAACAAAACAATTGGGAATTTACCATAGTTCTTCTTTGTTTAGGACTGAAATAAGCTTTCATTTATGATCTCAATTTTCAGACCTTTCACCTATGCCAGATATTTCACAAAGAAAACATTCTTTCAAATCTTGCCACAGCATATAATTTTTTTCTGAGAAGTCTGGGAAAAGCTATCACCACCACTAACAAGAGCATAAATGGCTTTGCAGCTCTCTGAGACAATGAGACAGAAATCATCTTCCTGGCTTTTTCCATAATGGCTTGCTCAGCAAGTTTGATATTTTTGGTTTTGGTCAGGAAATACATGATGATGGAGAAAAAAAAAGGAGAGAGGGACTACGTAGTATTCGTACCACTCCATACGTCTTAGAATAAAAGGATGCTTTTGCATCTTGGACAATCTGGAGCATTTCCTCAGCATCCTGTGATAGTGAAGTCCGTTCCTACGTTTTTGCTTGCGTAAAGGAGGAGAGATGAGCACTGCTGCCCTACCTCACCAAATCCCCTAGACTTGGCCCTGGCTTGTTGTGGGGTGGCAGGTGGCAAGCTGACTTGTTTGCAAGTTGTCCTGCATCTGCATCTGATGTGCTTTGAACCAAGGCCTCGGATGTGGAGAGGGTGGTGGAAGTCCTCCAGAAGCACACAGCAGCGATGCTCGAACCACATCCTGTGTCATCAAGTCGTGCGGCCTCTTCTCATGCCTTGGGACAACATAGCTATGATCATATTTGGAAGGGAATCTATGCCCTTAGTGAGCTATAGTAGGTATGTGGAAGGGGGAAATGATGAATTGTTGTCAAGAGATGTGTTTAGCAAGCAGAGTGTGCCCTGGAATTTACTGCAGTGTGGTGTTCAGGTACTGTGTCCATATGGGGCAGAAGGGAGGAAGAGTTGCGGGGTGGCTCGGTTGCTGGAGGCCATTTGTGGATCTGTCAGAAGATACCTTGCTTTCTACGCAGGCAGATGTGATAGCAAGTTCCCGTTTTTGAGGAGGAAGTGGAACTGTGGGCATGGCCTTGAGAAGCTTCAGTAGTTGTGAGAGCAGAAGATATGAGAGATATTAAGTGTTTTGAGAGGAAAGGAAAATTTTTAAAAAGGCTGGGGGGTTACCTTATAGGACAGTGAATAAGAAGTTGAGCCTTCTTCTCTGGTATCTGAGGGATTTGTGGAGACTGACATTCCTTACCTAGCAAATACAAGCACTGTCATAAATCTTTTGAATTTGAAAGCATTCCTCTGGTAGAGATGGACTTTTATTGCCTATTTCTTTATTATCCTTCTGATTCAGAAACTGTTCACAGCAGATGTTTAAGAAATAGAAAAGTATTATATGCAGAACTTTTTAAAAAAAATCTCAGAATTTCCTATAACTGGAAGTGTCTGCTTCATTTGGCTGCTGTACCAATGTCAGGCTGCCTGCAAGAGTGGGCCCTGATGGTACGTTAAGAACAGACTCTTTGCATCCCTGCTGTCTTTTAAAGAGGAAGGGCCTCTGGTACTGCGCTTAGATGCAGCCAAAATGTTAATGAGAAGGTCGTGCACCCCTATCCTTGTCCAGGACTAAGCAGGGCTGCAGGTGATACTAGAGCAGGGAAAAGGGAACAGAGCAGAAAAGACCATTTCTTCTTTCCTGATGATTATTTTCCTTTGGGACTGATATCAGCTCAGTGTTTAAAAATAAATCAATACAACAGTTTTTAGCAGGAAAAGGTCCCACCTGTAAAAACATGCAGTTTTTCTCACCTTAGCCTGACTTTAATCCACAATACAGGAAATATTTGGTTACTTAATGAAAACTCCAGAAAAAAAAAACAACAAAATAGTAATAATAAAAACCCTTGGGTTGACTCAAGCAAACTGCATGATGATTAATTTAAGAAAAAAATGATCACACGGTACATCTTCGGGTCAAGTAAATTGAGTCCATGACTGGGAATGAGCACAAATAGGGGTACAACATAGGCTGCATGTCTGATTTCAGCAGCATTAGGGAAATTAAAAAACAAATTTTGAAACCAGTCTCATTGTTATAGTATAGCAAGACCAGAATGAGATTATCCACAAGAAAGTGCTATCTAGGTCTTGTGTTTTTAAGATAAAAGATTAGTTGTTGTCCAAAAACATAACATCTCTTTTTCCTCGTTTCACTGGAATTTTTCAGACAGCATTTTCTATTTCATTTTTATATGGAGATTTTAAGTGGAAATATTTCATCCTTATATTATGATATGATAAATATCAAAGGAAGCATTTGGACTTTTTTGATATTTAATAGAAAGGTACAGCTAATGCTGTTGGTCCTGTTTGACCTTACATGGTTTCAAATAAAAGACCTAGTTCATCCACAATGAAAAACATTAAAAAATGTTTGGAATCAGTGAGGACTAAGTAAGAAAGGATGATCATCTTGAGAATAAGGTCAGAATGGGAAGATAGTTAACATTTATTTTATTTTTGTGAGGATTCTGTAAATAACTCAGGGTCTGACATTTTTTTCAAGATCTGTCTGGCCTAAAAGACTCTTTGGAGGGGATTTATTGGGTCAATTTGCAAATTTAAAAAACAGATAACCAAGCCCCAGCTTTATCTGTCTGTTTTATGTGAATCATTGCAGAGTTGTCTCAGTTTGGAAAGGATAAATTTGACAAGCACCAATTTGTGAAGATGTATAGGATTTTCTATAATCACAAAATCCAATGCCAGAATCAATGCTATAAAACTCTTACACTCTGAAAAGAACTTATTCTGTTCAAGTCCAAAAGAAATAGAACAAATTGGGATAGAGAAGTGGGTTAAGAGGACAAGTTCTTCTTATACACTTGATTGTTTGCAGAAATTAATTACTTAACTCATAATAAATTACTATCCCTAACATCCACAATGAGTAAATACTGTGTGTCTGATGGTGATCTTCTCATTTACGCTGGTACTAATGCCAATTTACTTTCATGATGTTGGTGGAGTAACTGCTGATTTATGTTATAAGGTCTTGATGCAGATGATGACTAGGCAAGTATAGCTATTTTTCTGCTTGCTGCTCTTCTTTTACTATTTACACTGTGTTGTTGAATGTGTTGGAAAGGAGTGAGGAAAAAAAGAAACAACCAAAATTGAATGTTACAGAATGTTAACCACAGTCTTTAAAATATGTTTGTGTTTGGGGTGGTGGAAGGCATGAGAAATTAAATGTTTCTAATTGATAGTAGTCTTCTGCAAAATGGAGTCTTCATGTGTATGTCTTTGTGTGGGACAGCATTGGAAGAAGAGGATATTTTTCAATAGATGTTTTTGATTAGATACAAGTAGCTACATAATATTGAGTTGGCCTTCCTCTTAGCTGAAGTGGAAAACTTTGGCTTGCACTTCGCTGGTTTCAGCTGCAAATTACTGAAATATTAGCTTAATAATTCAGAACAGATTTTTTATCTCTACAGGTGAGCATATCACACAAAAAAATCTTTTGTAACAAATTTCTTTTTTTTTTTTTGCTTTTACATTTTTCTCTTTTGTGTGTGTGTGTGTATGACTTCCTGAAAAATTCTTTTCTGAGCTGTCTGTCTGCAAGTTCCCATAGACTACCTTTAAATTCATTGGGCCATCTTGATGAAATTTGACATCAGGGTATAAGTCATAGTAACATGAAATAATACCAATTGTATTAACACAGGTTGCTTAAAAAAGGGGAAAGACCTTTTACACCCTATTCATTCTGAGCAGCAGAAGCTGGTAAGGCAGTAAACACATAGCATAAACTTATGTTATATAGTTGTAGCATATATAGTTATAGCATATATGTAACTCCAAAGGGAGTTTTAAATGAGAAGTAGCAAACATTTTGTTTAGGTTGAAGATGGAAGAGGAGCGTGTGTGTGCATTTTGTGGCCATACTTGTTGCACTCCACTTCTCTAAATAAAAGACTGGCAATCATATCGCTCTAAGCATCGTTGCTCTGTCAAATGCTATTATTTTGTGATAGATCTTTACAGGGAAGGTGCTCTGAAAGGGAAATGTTAAGGAAATAAACCTCAAAAAAAGGGAAATGGAGGCTGCAGCGTTTGCATGGCTAAGCCTGTGACTTGCTAATGCATCTGTACGCAGAGCTCAGTTCCCATAACCTGTGCGTTTTAATAAAAATGCCATTTTGCCTCCAGAAAAGACAATAGCCCAATTTGTCCTGTCAGCAGCAGGATAAGCCTGCTTTCTTAGATTCTGTGTCTTTTTTTCTGCAACCCTTTTAATATCTGAACTCCAATTTCTGCAACATCCCAAATATCTCAAGAAACAGCAGTTTCAGAATTCAGTTTGCCAGAAATGTTGATAAGCTCTGTCTGTCCTTCCTTTGCAGTAAGGTCTCTTCCCTGGCCAGCTGCCTCATTTCATGACTTTTATTAGCTTAAGCTTTGAAACCTCAACATTTCTGGCAAACTGAATAATAAAACAAAAGAAAACCCCAAGACCAGGAAATAAAAAAAAAAAAAAGGAAAAATGTATGTAGTCCATCCTATATCTGTGTCATCCTGATGTATGTCTGCATGACTTTTGCTCGCAGGCATTTACATGACTGACTCCACACTTAGGAAAGCACTAGAAAATCTGTTCTAGGGCTTCACTGTCCTAACCTGGCCACTGAAATCTTTCCAGTTGGAATTTAACCCATGTCTGTTATTTCATGTTCACTCCTATAGTTTGGGCAGCTCTGCTTTTTCCCTTCCTCACAAATGAAGCTTTCTAGGCCGTTGACCATTCCTTGTAGCCCTCCTTCAGGCTCTCTTCAAGTCACCTGCAGCTTCCCTGAGCATGCCCAGCCCTGGAGAGTGAGAGGCAAAGGGTTGGTTTGCAAATCCCGTGTATGGTGGTGTTTTATACATTGCAGTAACACCTTTCTGCAGCCCAGTCTGATGTTGCTTCTTTGTTGGTACACTGTGACTTTGCCCCATGCTCAGCTTATGATCTGCTGAAACCCAGAAGTCTTTTTTTTTAATCATGGAAAGAGGAGGAAGGATAAAATGATGGGTTAGTTTGGTAACTAACCATAGTTGGGTTGAGCATTTGATTAAACAAATTTTCTGTGTTTCTTTGGAAATAGTTCCTTGATCAGATCCTTCCCTTAGTCTTTAAAATAGAGGTAGTATTTTCATATAGCCCAGAGTCTTTAGAAGGACAAAATACTAGAGGTTGGAAAGTAATCAAATATCATGGCGATATATGGCACAGTAATTTCACAACGAGTTGCACTATGGATCTGACCAGTATGGCAATATGCATACTCACCCAACCAATCTTTAAATATGTGTGCTGGAACTAGGAACTCAATGCTGCAGATGATAAAGCAGCTGTGGCTCACAGTGGGGGGTATGTAGGAAGTGCTAACCCTGGGAAGCTTCCAGGATCCGTCAGAAAGAAGAACAAAAGAGCGTAAACATCTGTTTTTATATGTATATGCATATATATATAATAAAACCTGGAAGAAGAATTTCTGACCTCTTTTCTCTTTCTTTAACTTTATACTGTAGGTTCTATGACTCTGTATTTCCATGACAGTGAGTCCTGTAGGCAGTAGCATCCATTTGGATAACAGATATAGTGAAGCTGTTCATGTTAGAGAAGTTTAGAATTCATCTCGAGGAACAATAATGTGATTATTACATTTTTCCTTTCTGGAAAAAAGTGTATAAGTATACGACCTTTCAGCTGCTGGGACTAGAGGAAGGAACAGAGGTTGGAGCAGGGAGCATGTGCTGAGGAAAGGAGCCTACTTGTCGCTTCTTTACCTGTGTCACTTGAGACTCCAAGAGCTAAAGGTAAAAGATAAAATGACATAAATTCTGCATAGATTGGAGTGAATACTTTAAGGAAGGAGCAGTCACCCAGCTGCAAATGCAATGGTATGTTTGTTTCAGTGAGTCTGCCTGGGGATTCTCAGCTACTTCAGGTCTGTGGAGAGGACCTTGACCAGTCATACAAAAGTCTATATAAAACCTCTGAAGAAGCACAATAGCATACTAATCTGTTTCTTTTTTTTTTTCCCAACATTTTGAGTTCATGCTTATTTTTCAGTTACTGAAAACTTGTCTTTTTTTTTTGCTGTAGAAACACCAAAACCAACCACATGAACTACTCCATGAGAGGATTATGGCTAGAATTAAAAAGGAACTAGGCTTTCCACTTCCTGTCGCTAAATGCGAAAAAAGTCTAAGACTCTTTAAAAATAAAATGTGAGGAAGATGTGGGATAGCTCATATTTTATAAAGTAATTTATGTCTAATTTGGCAATGTTTGTTTTGCAAATCCAGACAATTAAACTTCCTAGATGAAAAGCTGCTTGGAACAAAAAAAAAGGGGGGATTTTCCACTTAGGAAATACTGCTGATGACTCAACAACATCAAATTTTAAAATCAGAAAAAGTAATTAAAAATTACCCTTTCAAATGAGAAATGTGTCTCACTGGAAAGAGAAAAGGCAAACTATTTTTCTGATTGTGTTGCTTTGTGTAATATGTCTTTATTTTACTTCCATTTTATCTATTGCAAAGTGGGAGAAATCATGCAAAGATCAATTCTGATCTTCTATCCCAGCATGCTTTGATTTGGAGATTAGCTGCTGAATACTTCAGAGAGCTCCTAGCAATGAGATATCATTTCACAAAGGCTTCTCTTTCCCCCACGCTAATACGTGGTCACTGATATATAAGCTTGAACTTCAACTAAGGCATAGATAAATATTAACTAATACAATTACAGCTTAATTGGCAGTGTATTTAGAAGCACGGGCATTACTATTTCCTTAACAACAGTTTCTAATGCATTGTGGATTTTTAATATATTGCACAGGCTGTATCTCAAGAACTATAACAGAGCCATTTTCCTGGCAAACTAGGTGAGACCTTTCTAACTTGCTCTCTGATTTGTGCTATAAACTGGGAGCATATGGTATTGTTCGGTTAAATACTTACAGCACCTAATCTATATCAAAAATTGGATGACTGTATGCATTACAAATCTCTCAAAATTGTAAGCTTTGAGCTGATGTGGTGACTCATCAATAAATAAATGTATCCTAGACTGTAAGCAAGTCTCCCATCCTCACTAGTAGACTGTTTGGGATGGAGATCATTAGAGATATGAGTTCCAGTATTAGAATGGAAAGCACTGGAATATGGAAAGCCTTGGAATACTTCAAAATAAATTTTAAACTCTTTTTTTTTTGTCCCATCTTAAGATTCAGCTTGGAAGAAAGCAGATAAAATACATGCAAGAGCATGAATATTGCTTTATAACCCAAAGGAAATTTGTTAAGCCACAGTAAATCTGAGCAGATTTAGAGAAGGAAAAACAAAACTTGGAGACAAATAAAATGGCATGTAATGCCTAACTTCTTGATTTGTTGGTGTAGACATGTAACTGTGGTATTAACATTTTTCATGGGCATGCATGGTATATGGCTCCCAAAACAAACATGATGGGGAGTTAGTTTTCACTTCCTCTTGGTTTTATTTTTTTAACTCTTCAGCTACATAAACTTATGTCTCTTCTGCAGAATGCAATAGTCCTTACTGAACTCTCTAGGAATGGAATAGAGAAAGAATCACTAAGAATTCAAGATGTTGAAGTGGAGGCATTTCAATTAGTATTTACCATTTTTGTTTAAAAACGATACAGAAAAAAATTCAACCCTCTTCGCTCTTCTATCTGTTATGGCAAAGTCAGCACAATATTTGCTCAATTATTTACATAAATGAATTTAATTCTTCTGGAAAAGGCTTCAACAATTTTGCTCCCTGGCACTCAGAGCAGTGAAGTAAATATTCTGTTCAGAAGAAGAAGGAAGGAACAAAGAGTACAGAACCAGGCTGACCAGGTTCATCTAACACAGTGTTCAAGAAAGACATATTTTTGCAGGGTTGCTGTACTAACTTTTTGGTAAAGAAGGAATTCTGATCCACCATAGGTCTATGCAGTTTGTGAGCTATGACTGCTAGGATTTTTCTGACTAAAATGAACATTTTTTCCTTTTCTTCATCCCTTCTCTAATACAGTTTTAAGGGACAGCCATTTATCAGGTAAAGTTTGGGTAATGCTGGGGACAGTGGGAAAGCTAGGAGCTTGTAATTATTTGCCATCAACTTACAGTAGTCATTTTTAAAGGCTTGTATTGCTAAACTCATCTACTAAGAGTTTGTTAGTTTGTTAGGAGATTGACTTCTGTAATTATATAGCTTGAAGCAGGCGTGTGTAATTCCCTTTATGGCACTCAGTGTCATAAAGAAATAGGGAATCCTGAAAGTTAATGCGGTTTCCATTAACCATGGTACTGAGATCATCCCTGGGGTTTAACAAGCTAAGCAGCCATTCAGTGCCGAGGTGGGTGGCTTTCTTTTAAAGATGTTGATGGTTTTTAGAAGCTATCCTATTAGATAAGATCTATCCTATTGAGCGAATGCTGACTTCACAGTAATTTGGGACATCAGTCATTGGGTGTTCTTTATAATTAATGCTGAGATCTTTGCTTGTGTGCATTCATCTTCAAATCTTGTAAGTGTTACTTATGCAAAAGACTTTAAAAATGTGTTGACTACATTACATCTGAATGTCAACATTAGGACAGTTTTGACAAATGTGTACCAATTTTAAAAAGGGGAAAAAAGGTTCTACCTCAAGCCTCAAGAGCTAATCTACCAGCTTTGATGCCCCCTGGATAATTATGTAGATTTAGAAGCCTGAAGGAAAAAGTGGTCACGACAGAAGTTCATACAGGTTTTGTCACTCCTTGATAACATAAATGTAGTGCAGCTTACCTGTAAAAAAAAGGAGGGGAACTATATTTTATTTTATTGTTCCTTGTTAGTGGCAAAATGTTATGCTCTTAGGCCTGGTCCATTCTTAATTATGTTGATTATACAGAATTGCAACCTTTGTAAAACTGACTTCTTGTATCTCCATGTCTCTGCGATTTTTTCATGGCATAGGTCCATAGCGCTCAGTTTGTGCAGTTTGCAGGGGTCGAAAAGTCATTGCAGGCACAATGACTTTTATACCAGTGAATGTGGATATATTCACACACAGGACCCGTGAGGGGCTTATATAATATATGATATGACTTTAAAGGACCCGGAAGAGCTTGGGCACCAGCTGCTCCTTGTGACCAGCCAGTATATTGAGAAAGATAAAAGAAGTAAGTTATCTACAGGTCCAAAACACTGTGGTAATTTGTTTTGTTGTTTTCAAGGTAGGTTGGTACTGTGACTTCTTAAATTGACAGTGTACTTCAGAAAGACCGAGTTCTGATTAGATGTTTGGGACTTTTCTTCCTAGTTAGTTGAATGATGAATGTGATATTTGAGCATGTGGTATTATTTGTCACATATTGTTAATGTCACAGTTGTGCACTTACTCAGCGTCATAGATGTTGAAGTCATCCTAGAGGGGAAAATAACACAGAAAGGACATTTACTGATGTAGTTAAGTAGCACAGTGAGTATGCACATATTCAAGGCACAGAGAAGTCTGAAAAGAAAAATGCTAATTGTTTCTGAACTTCTTTTAATAAGTATATCAGACTGCTTTTTTTCTGCATGATTAAATTTACCTCCCACCAGTTCTAATGTATTCTCAGAAAAAAAACTGCAAACTATTCAATGCTGCAGATGATTGTTTTCCCTATGAGCTATTTTTATTGCAGGAACTGAGTTGTGGCAAACTGGATTAAAAATTTATTCTCAAAAGAGCAGTTGAGCTTTCAGACTACTGAAAAGAATGGAGCAAGTAATAGTAGAAAGTAAGGGGAGATGGCCATTACAGAACATGAATAAATGGCATATACATGCATGATATTCAGAAAACTGCAGAGAATATTTCTCAAATCACTAGAATGACTTTCTGTTTTGATAGGATGTTTTTGAAGTTTTGGCATGCATTCTTAAAATTGAATGTGTGTACACACAATGCAAGACATAGCAAAACACTAGGATGACTAAAATTTATTTTTCATTATAGACATGTGAATGCATAATATCTGCTAGAGTCTTCGTCTGTGCCACCGTAACTCTTTTAGGAGACAGGCTACCAAATGAGGTAGTCTGATATAGCAGTTCCTCTGTTTATAGGTCACTGTTATCATGCTCACTTGAGGTCTAACAGGGTCTTGCACTTGAGTCTACTTGAGGTCTAACCTGTCTTAGCTCCTTATACTCCTTCCTCTTATAGTTTTTTGCTAGTGGTGACTAGGGAAAAAACATGCTGAAGAAGCAGTAAGCTCAACTGCAATGGACATGAAGGTTCTTAATGCTGACTTCTTCAATAATCATGGAGTTCAAATGACTGTCTTGTCCAACTTTTGAATGAAAAGATGACACTTTAAGGATGGAGCTGAAGAGTAACTGCTGAAGCCTACCATGGCTGACTCTACAGTTCTAAATATTTCAGATCTGATCTACTTGATTTATCATTTGTTGTCAAAGTTAGCTGTGATTTAGATAATAGCACCAGTTCCAGCCAGAATGGCCACAAGCAGATACAAATTATGCAGACTGTTTTATCCAATTGTGTCATTTTGTTAAGAAGTGAAAGCACAAACAAAAAGCAAAATCATTATTTCTTAAAGAATTACTCGTGGACTGTTAGTACAAAAATATTTGTAGTGATCTTTTTCCTTCCTCATAGTCATTTTTAGATTATAGAGATTGACTTTTAACTGGCTAATAAAGCCCTTTGAAAGTAAAAGCCGTCCTCTGCACTCTGTTCTGTATATATTTTGTGAAATTTTTATTTGAGTAGTCTGTACTGATTTTCTTTGATCTGAATCTGAAGATGAGGAGTTGAAGATCATCTCAATATGATTTGATGCCATGAAAAAATAAGCATCTTTTCTGTGAGTTCTCTTGTGCTTTCTCTGGCTTTGCCCTTGATGCAGATCTCTGTACTCTGCCCCTGCATTTTACCTCGAGGAATATTTGTTAAAAAGTAGGTAGATGAGAGGAGATGCTTAAATCACGTGCCCAGTGCACTTGTTCTTTGCCTTTTACTATATTCTGGGGCCCTCTAAAGCTTGTGGGACAAAATCTTTTCCTGGCCTTGGGCTCACTGGAAAGCACAAACCAAAACTCAGTGTTATAATTCAAAAGAATTCCCACAAGCCCTGGGACTCTAGGAATGTGAAAATCACTCTGATCCTGACATCTGCTTCTGTTTTGTCAGATTTTCTTTTTAAAAGGAAATTTGAACTGGTCATCTGGAAGAGCTGGTGAACTGCTAGTGCTGCACAAGTGTAGAAATTAGGGAGACAAAAAGCCTGAATTATTTAAAAGTATGGTCATACCAATTTTAGTATCATCATCAGTGTTCTCATTACATTGTATTAGTGATATTCATCAACAGATATACACTGCTTCTAACATGCTCTTTGCGGAGGCGCTGTAGGGAGACAGTGTAAGGTTGCTAAGGTAAGCCAATGACAGATGGTAGCTTTATACTGAGAAGAGCTGTTAATTTTCTTAAACAAACAAAAAACCCCAACAAACTAATGGACATTTGATGTAGATGTTTTTCTGAGAGATACCTGCTGCCTGCTTATTTTTTGTCCTAGGCCATGTAACTTGCGGTCAGCTGAGAGGTAGCAACCTTCTTAGCTGGGCCCATGTGTCTGTGGATCAATTTGCAGTGCTGCTTGACCTCTGGACTTGTGAAACTGTTCTCTTGGAGAAAAAATGTCAGGTACAGAAGCTCTCCTTGCTCTGAAAGCAATGATTTCTGATCAGTTCTTTTCCAGGTTTTTTGCAGCAGCATTTCCCATTGTGAATGTATACAAATGCCAGAGGCAGCAGATGTGGGAGCTGGTATGGGTTTCAAACACATTGAATGCCTGTTTGGGGCTGGACTGAGCACAGCGGGATAGAGCTGCTGGGTGCCATGAGTCCACGGGACCCTCATAGTGGCTTTTGTACTGAGGGAGCAGAAACACCCTTGTTGATGGCAGTGGCCTCCAAAGCTGTTGTGCCGATGACTGGAAGCAGTTCTCAAGGCTGTGATGAGAACAGCCCATCAGTGTGAAGGATGACTGAGAAGGTCCCTCGCTTACATGCCAGGGAATGGAGTAGTTGCAGGCTAGGAAAAGTTAGATCCAGCTCTAAGGAGGCTGGGCTACCAAGAAGTTTGCTGCACCTTTTTTTCTTGTGGTCCTGACTGTCCCTGTTGTCTGGAGTTGTTGCAGAGAGCATTTTATGGTTGACATTAGAATTGTCATCATTGCGCCTTTGGGAAGCTCAAGTAGAAGAGACTCAGGCTGAAGGCCTATCCCTTTGTCAGAGCAGGACCAGAGAAAATATTTCTTAATATAACCTATGTGTGTGTGTATTTGTGTGTAAACATATATATATATATATATATAAAATAGAGATTCTTTTTGCTAGTTAGTCTACCAGAACAGAAAATACCATGACTTAGTATGGAGTAGCTCATTCACTAAAAATGGTTATTAAGAGCTTTGTCATTTGCTAGGGCTCCTGCGCAGACTGCAGGCCTTTGCTTTCCTCTCTCTGAACCTAGTGAAGTGTCTGTATTTTGCTGAGTATGATGATAGTTTTCTCCTCAAAGAGTTCCATCTGAAAGGTGAATGTTAGACCAGTTCAAGAGCCCTAGAGGAGCCTGGATCTCTATTTCTACGTATGGGAGTCACCTTTCCCTAAGACAGTGCTGTGAGTGCCAGGAAGTGTCATGGATCAGGAAGACCACTTCACAAGAAGGGAGAAATGACACTAATTAAGATTTTCATAAGCTTGAAATGTTTTGCTCTTGGTCCAGGGGCAGCACAGTGCAGTTCTGATTATAGGAAAGCCAGAGGGTGTTAGGGAATCTTCAACCTACTGCTGAAGAGCCTCTAAATAGGAAACCTTTTAAACTAAAATAGTTGTATGCCATTTAGAAAGTCTCGAAAGGCCCCCCTCTGTTTTCTCAAAGAGGAGCTTTGTGCAGCAGAGCTAAATAAAATGTTCTCCAATTGCCTAGTTCACTAAATTTCTGCTGTCATCCCAATAGACCTCCCTTTCTATAACAGTTGGATCATGTTACCTCTGCAAATCTACCCTTTGTATTTTTTTCATGGCTAGATACAGACTTTCCATATAAAGAAACTTGCTTTCATTTTGGAAGAAAAAAATCCCAGTAGAGAAGAATAAATCTCCCACAGCCACAATGCACCAGTTCTCTTCCCAAGACATCAAAGCATTTATTCTGGAGCTACTCGCACACCCGGCTCTCTAGGCAGGATTCAATGTGCAGATGTGCTGTTCCTGGAGGTCTTTTGCTTTTAGTTTAGACTAGATGGAATTTGGTCTCCCTAGTTTTGCCGTTTCATGTCCAGAGTTTCCATCTGGGATGTAGTTCTTCCTGGAGGATGAAACAATAGTCTTTTGTTTAGCAGCTGAGACTGCTTAGCCTCGCTAATGAAACCCTTGCTTATGCCCCATTGCTCAAGCACAGGATTAACTGTGTCCAGAAGGGTTCAGGTCAGGCAGATCTGAATCAGAGGAACCAATTTTGGTTTCCACTGTAATCTGAACTTGCACATACTGAGTTTCCTCTGAGCCATTCTGCATCTTTCACTTCCACCATTTCTGGTCTCAGCATGGGAAGAATGCGGATGCATTTCTATTCCTGTGTCCCTGCAAAGTAGTTGGGTGCAGATTGTTTCACGTCGCTAAAACCTGCTTGTCCAGGAGCAATGGCACTGGAATACATATCTTCAATTCCATACTTACCAGCTGAGGAAGAAGTACTGCAACATCTCCTCCTCTGTTCACATGGTGTCATAGTGGGCATGTTTCTTTTTCTGTAGTAAGCTGCGGGTGTTTGTAATTATAATTTTTATTTATATAAATCTTTACAGCTATTCTTGGCAGAGGAGTCTGAAGAGGACATCTGCCTCTGCACATCTTTAATTATATTGCTCTTAATAGCCGTATTTCTCTCCCCCCCCCAAAAAAAAAGTAACAGTCATTACCAATTGAGATAACAGTCTGGGATTAGTCTGCAGGTTTCAGATTGGTGAGAAATGGATTCTTTTTTTTTTTTTTTTCAAAAACATGAAGCCCCTGTGTCTGCTGAAATAAACACAGAGTACTAAAGAAGTAGATGCTTTTAAACTCGTAAGGACCTTGCTGTGTTATTTTTCAAGGGAAAAATCTTCATATGTCAGTAGAAAAATCTGTTAACTATGCAAGATTTGAAAGAAATTTATCTTGTGGGCAGGTTATAATCTGTTCTTGAGTCTGCTCTTGAAACATGCAGTAATAAATAGCATGTGCCAGAAACAAGATTCCCTGTTACTTTTGGGGCTATTTGTTTGATGCAGCCTCCATGTTCAGAAATCTTTCTTTAACAAAGAATGAATATTTGGCTTAATAAACATGCTTCTGAATATATCTTCGGCTTCTAGATATTTATTTTGAAGGTTACCAACATGCCTCAGATCCTGAAGAAAGATTTGCTTTAGCCCAAGCAATAGTTGACATCATCCACAAACGTCCACAATTTGATTTTAAGCTTGGATATTTTGTAAACACCTGCAGAACTGCAGAATGCACCTGCTTACAGCTTCACCTTCATACCTTCACAGCTGCTGAGGGACATAGTAAACCAGCAAGTAGGATGAGTTCATAGTATATCCATCTTGGGGCAGTGGGGAGTGAAATCCAGAGTGGGAATTTTTAATTACAGCGTGCATTGGTTTACAGCACTCAATATTAATTTAACAATAAAGTGTATAGATGCTGTCTAAAATGAAGGCCTAAAAACGAAGAGCAGAAGGCTATAATTTCATTAATATCACTAAGTGATGTTGGCAAGATTGCAGAGCTTCATATATTTCTTTAAAACCTCATCTGCTATCATTTGAGTCCATTAGAAAGAAATAGTACGTGAGAGGTGTGGAAGCTTAATAAAATTAGAATATAATGTAATTTGCTCTGCAGTGCGGTGGAAAAAGGAGCTAACTGGTGTCTCTCTGTAAAGACAATGTAAACAATGTTTGTACTTTAAAGTGCACTTCAAAAAGCAGTGTATTTCAGATAGCTAATAATGTAAGCACCACACTGAAATCTGAAGTTTTTTTTCACTGGTTTACAATCTGCATCCTTGCACAAGTTATTTCCTTTCTCTGAACTTTGATTTCCCAGGTTAGGAAGCTGAGCTAGCTCATCTCTGTAACAAGGCTTGCAGTCTGCAAATGGATGCTTCGGTTTCAGTTGAGGAGCCTCTTGTTATGCTGCTGTTGCCACTGATGTTAACATATTCTTAGCAATAAAAATGGAGCATTATTGACATTTGGAGCTCAGATTTTGCTTTGAAGCGATATTTCAAAAGAATTTTATCAGGAATAATTTGGCTAAAGTGGGTACATGTATAATTAGCTTGATTTTTTATGTATAGGAGTAATATATATGTGTGTATATATATAATTTATGCTGCTTGTGTTTAAGGAGTTTTTGGCTTGATTTCTAGCTAAGCTTGAATTCTATTAGCTAATTGTCACTTACGTTTTCTACTGACTTTCAGATAGATGTTCAGAGGGAATATATCCGCAAGGTTTGGCGGGAAGGTCAGAAAGGTTGAATCAGTGAATTTGGACTTCCCTATAATGTGATTACTAAGCAACTTATCTCTCTTGATAATAACTGGTGAGTACTTCTGGAGATTTGTTTATCTAGAGAGTATTTTTTTCTGGCCTAGCTTCTACAGCTGATCCTAAGAATTTGGAATCTAGCACCTGAAAGAAAGATTTTTTGAAAAAATAACAAATCAAGCAATAGATAAATGTCTTACATTAGATGCTATTTCATGCAGCTTTGGATTTGTCAGAGAAATATCCAAGGAAGAAAAATGATCGTTTTTCCCCTCCTTCTTTCTTGACAGTGGATTTTCTTATCTCATCTTGCACTGTATTGGGAAATTAGTATTCCTAATGAATGTAGAATATTAAACAGCAACCATGAACCATGAAAGTGGTTAGTTAAGTTAATCTAGCTTTACACTGGCAGCATCAGTATTCTGACACGGCTTTGTGGCTTTCAATGCCCTTTGGCCATAGCCTGTTATTAATTCTAGCACACTTGCCTGTTTGGATATATATGTTTGGTATTTGCACATGTATAATCCACATATTGCACAGATCTGCCCCATATTCCACATCTTGCAACTGAGCAACAACTGAGCTGGGGGTTATAGGAAGGATTTACTTATCGGATAATACTCTAGTAGAAGCCAAGAGCAACTTGTTTTTGAACCTCTCTGCTTTAAGACCACTTGCCCGCATTTCCCCTCCCTTCCTCTTTTATTTTGTGATGGTTGTCTGAGGGCTTATTTTCCAGATTTAATATTATTAATGGGTGCATGTAATAGACACAAAAATATAGTTAGTAAAAGAGGTCAACTGGCAAATGAGAACTTGAAACATTTCTGTTTTCAGTAGCAAATGAAAGTACTTAGATGTGTTCCAACATAATTATATTTATTAGGGTTTTGGTTCTATTGTCAGATTTGTTGATTGATTTCTGAGCTACAGCTAAAGTAACTGTAATTCGTTACTGCAATTAAGCAATTGCAAGATTGCCCTACATCTCCAACATCTATTGAGAAATATTTATTCTTTCTATCTTGAAGTGCTAGCGGCTTGTAAAATAGGAGAATTTTCCTGTGGTGGGGTGATGTTAATTAAACTGATATCTGTCTGTTTCTGTTTAGTTTTTTTATTGTTAAGTTCTACTTCGAAGAACATTTACTTGCTGGAGTTTCACCCTTCTCTTGATCTCGTGTGTGTCATCCCCAAAGCTCTTGAGCACATCCACCAGGAATTCTGCAACATCCTTAGACCAAAAACAACCAGTGAAGCAACTAACCTACAAAAACAAGTGCTTGGGCTAGCAGTGGATGAGTGGCTAGCTATGGGAAAAACAGAATATTTTTACAGCTCTCAAATTCAAAAAGATCTAAGTTCTATTTTCTGCTTATGTGACTAATGACTATTTACTACGGAGTTCCCAGGACTGAGATCTTACTAAACCAGTTATGCTTTTTGTTTAAAATTTTAGTTGTATAATTTTTAACATCTGTTATTTGATTAAGATTGATGTAGGTTAATTCTTCCCAGCTTTAAAATAAGTTTTTTTTCTTTCTATAAGAGATAACGGAATGGTAAAACTCTTCTAATCTCATACCAGAATGAAATATGGATGGTCAGCTTAGTAAGAAGGAAGATGCATACTCTAAAACTGGTGTGAGAACACAGTCTCCAGGCTTTGTGTTTGCCTGTGTGTACTGTTTACAAAACAGAGGACTGGCCAGGAAAGCAAATGTTATTAAACGGGGAATTGTTTATTACTGCAATGTCCACAATTTCCATGAATTTGGCTGGTTATAATTTTAATAGATGCTAATTATTCTGAATGAAATATCTAGGCTAAATGTCTCTATCAATCAGATATTGATTTTTTTTATTAGCCAGTTTATTGGTTTCTGAGAGCAAGATATGGACAATAAATGATTTAGCTCCTTTCTCTACAAGATTGTAATATGCCTTTGGAGTACACCTTTAAAATGCGGGAAGACTCATTAGGTAGCCATATACTATGCTTTTATTTCTTCCAAATTTAGCCAACCTAAAATAACATCAAAATTGCAATTGCAACATACCTGTCAGGAGAACATTAGCTGAAGTTGGATTGGGATTAAAATGAGAGGTTGGGATGAAAATGAGAAGTTTGAGGCATGGAGACAGCACTGGGTAGATGAAGAGACTGCAAAGTCAGTGATAGGTAAGGGAACACAGGTACAAGCTGAGGACAATAGGGCACAGCCACCTCAGACACACTCCTCCTTGCTCTAGAGCAAAATCCCAAAGTCACTTATCTCTCTGATGCCAATAAAATCTAGTGACAGGCTGTCCCATCCAACTCTTGCATGTTGCATATGACAGATAATTTGTTGCTTTTTATTTTTAAATCCCCAAAATTAGTGGCATAGCTTTGTGTGTGGTTATGAAAGCCACAGCACTGCTGATGCTTGGGGCAAAGGGGAGGGGTTTGTTGTGTTTACATTTTCCCCATTCCTTTTCCTCCATCAGAAGCTCAGGATATGACAAAAACATGTGTGCAGTAACATGTTAAGTAGTGATTAGCTTGTAAAATCAGGCATTTGCATTTTAGGAAATTTACCTTTGCCAGTGCAGTTTTTAATTGGACTTCTTTTGCATACTTTGATGAAAACAAGCAAACGACCCAGGCATGTGGCAAAGATACTGCCTGCCTAGTACATCGCCTATGCAGAAATATAGCAAGTATCATATAAAAAGAAAAGCAGATTCTGGAATTATAAATGCCAAATGATCCTCGAGAGGCTCAGAAGTCTTCCCCTCTCAGCCCAAGCCAGGATCAGCACTACAGCTCTCTTCCTATGAGATACCTATCCTGTTCTTAAACACATCACACAATACTCTTCCAAGCAATCTGTTCTAGTGTTTCACTAACTTTAGTGTCAGCAAGTTCTCCTTAAAGTCTAATACAGATCTGCCTCACTACAATTTAAGCTTATTACTCTTCTTATCCTCTTTGGAAATAGGGGGCATGCTATTGTCCTTGCCCTGTAAAGATGGGCATGTAAAGATGAGTTACCATGTCCCACCCATATGGAGTCATATAATTACAGAAGTATATTATAAAGTACTAGGGAAGAGGTACAAAATAAAGTTGCATAATTTCTGACACTTAACTTCGGGTGTTGTCCTTTCTTTTTTTTTAAGTGTAGCTTTGAAGATGTAACAAATGGCATATGTTGAAATCTAGACTTTATTACTAATAACTGCATGGCTGGGTTCTGGGTTCCTCGTGTTCTGTGATTCATTCAGCATAAACATCATGGAGTGAAGCCGTTCCCTTATAGGGGCCATGTCCGTATCCTGCCTGATGTGCACAGGGTTAAATAACCCTATAATCTGTGACAGAGCTGCTCCTGCCATCGCTTCCACAGCACAGCAGCCGATGGGCCTTGCTCTTCTTTCCTCCACCTTCCCAAGCTGCAGCTTTTGGCATTTTCTCCCAGGGCTTCCACTTTTCCCTTCCTCTGCCTCTTTAGTGTCTCTACCTTTGAAGCAAGTGGTAGGACTCCAGAATGTTTCTAGGGATCAGGATAGGTTATGGTGGGCCCCCTTCAGACCTTGTATGGGCTGCAAATCAGAGCAACTCCAATTGGGATTTACCCTAGAAAAAAGAAGAGGAGCATGGGCCCTTAAAATATTTAAAGATCATTGCCATTTTGTATGTAGGTGATGTCTGTATTTTCTTTTATTCCCTTCCCTGCAGTTATTTGCAGAGGTGCTGATAGAGGACCCTGAGCTGGTGAAAGAGTTTGCCCTGTCACTATTGGAGCAGGGAGCAGATGAAGAAAGAAAGGAAATCAGAGAAAAATGGTTCTTTGTCCTAGATTCCTTTTCCATGATCCTGAAGCTTGTGACACTTTGCCATCGGCTGACAGAGGTGGCGACGGAGAGCGCGCAGTGAGCCAGGTTAGTGGGTTACTAGGGCTGTTTGTTTCAGCTACGGTGCCCTAAGAGAAGTGTGGTTTATAGGACACCAGTGACTTCTAATAGAATTGGAAAAAAGAATGGGTAAGAGAGCATGCCTTTGTGTTGTGAGACATATATTTGCTTGTTTTGTGGAAATAGAGTCTATCCAGGATTTGAAGATGTTGGTTATTTTCAAAAACTGAGAAACAAATCACTTGCCAGGCTGCTCTGCAAGCCTTATCGGGACTGGCGCTTTGCCCAGTGAAAATGAGTCTTCTGATCCTGCTCCAGTTTAGTCAAGAGGAGGAGGAACTAGAAGAATTCACTGACAAAACTGATGTGAAAATTTCTTTTTCCTAGAATTTTACACAATTAACTGCCTTCTTATAAAAGGCACACAAGAAATACAGTCCACTGCCTTATTCACTAACAGATATAGGAAAATATAAAAATTGTTCTGACTGTGCTGATGTTTGCAAAGATAATGAAGTAATCTAGATAAGGGAAGTCGCTGCAGTATCACTTGGGAAATTATCAATCACATCAGCTGGGAAAGATGATAATTTGTACAGGAAGCTGAAGAAGATGAAGGCAGGGCTAAGGGGGAGCCTACAAAGGATAGTGCTGAACAAGTGGCTGGGAGACAACTTGCTGGAGAAGTTCCTCGTGTTTGGTTCCATATTATTTGACATTTTTTATTAATGAGCTGACTAGAAAGCAGGAGAGGGTGTTGCTAAAACCGGAAAGATAAAGCTCATATGGGAAAGAAACAATATTGCAGGAGGAGCTCACGGTTCTAAGCACAGGGATAACAGGAATGAGATAAGCTTCAACAGCACAAAGCTCAAGGTTATGTATAGGAAATATTGCTGTGAACTCTGCTTCTTAGCTGTAAGTCAGGGAAAGGGAGAAGGAGTTGGGTGTATCATTGGCCCCTGTCTGACTGTAAACTGCCTATATAACACGTGTATGCGTTTGGGGTGGTGGTGATGGGAAATAAAGATACTTCAGTGCGAATCAGGCAAAGAGTCAGGTTTCCAGTAGAGGAAGGAGAGATGCCCTTGAATGTGGTGCTGGTAAGGTTTCACATGCATAATTTCATATAATTTAGAGATTTTGTTCAGGAGAGATTGGAATGGAAGCAGAAATGACCTAAATGACCTAATAGGAGGATGAGGGGAAACCAAGAATGCATTTGGCAAAAGCAAATGAAATGACTTATTTACCCTAGGCTGGGGAGGAGATAGGATTGTCTCTTATAAATACATCAGGAAGATAAGCTCTGGGCATGGAGAGCAGCTATTTAAGTTAAAGGCCAATTTTGTCAGCAGAACAAATGGATCTAAATCACTATGAATAAATCTAAGCTGGAAATTAAAAGGACATTTCTAAGAATCAGATAGCACAGGTCTGGAAAGAAAAGAGCAGAGGGTAGAAAATTAACCAAGTTTTAAAATGGAGTTTGATTCTTTTATGAAATGGATTTGTGGGGCATGATTGATTGTAAAAGCAGGGTTGTGTGTGGGTGGCAGTTGTATTTTTCCCCTTCTCTTAACCCTTTCTCTAGTTTTCTTCTTGAAAATTGAGACTCAAAATCAAGAATTCAGAAACATTTATTTTCACTAGCTAAAGACTTAAACATTTAATATATATGAGCACTGACAATTCAAACTTGGTCTGGGGAAAACTTTGTTTTCTATCACAACTCTTTTGGTTTTTTTTCCCTATTAAAATACATTCTTAAACATGCTTTGATATTTGGAACATTCTTGGGCAAAAAAAGTAAATTTACTTAATCCACGTAATTCCATGGAACAAGGTTTGGCTTCTTTGTAATTTTTGTTTTGTGTTTGATTATGCTGTAGTCTAATAAAATGCAGATTCTGATTAAACTTTTTCCGGCAGTTGAGTCATCTCTGTGTTCCTTTTTTCATGCACATAGATACATGCTCACGCACTATAGTCTGCAATTTTTCCTTTAGTTGGAAAACCAATATCCAGTCACCTGTTTTCATGAAGCCTGTAGGAACTTAATATCTTGAAAAGCCTTCCCGCTGTATCAGGTTTCATTACAATTCACCAACTGGTTGAAAAGTAATTCAAAGGAGACAGATGAGCAGATACTGTTGTTGCATATTTGCATTTCCTTTGGAAGCAGGGCTAAGAAAGGCATAAACATCTAAGATGACATATCGAGCAATCCATAAAAAGTAGCAATAAATTGTCAGTGTTCCAGTAAAAGATGGGAATTAAAACAAAATAAAAGATGTTACAATATCTTACCTAAGCCTATTAACCATAACGTTTTCTTCAGTTAATAGAAGATGATGAAATCAATCTAAATACTAGTATAAATATATGTAATTTGTTCTTTGTGACATTTTGGGGGGCTAATTTTGCGTCTTCCTTTGTTGTTGTGAAGTTTGCAGTTTGTTAGAATATAAACTATTACAGACTGAGTTCAGACTGAAACTTTGGAAAGGTTGTTAATCTTTTTCATGCTATGCACAGTGTAAAGAAATGATGGCAGCTACATTTATGGATTCCTCTATCTCATACGACAGCTTCTATTTGTCTTTTGAGGGGACTTGCTGGAATTACTGCCATTACTTGCCTGTCTGTCCATTCCCAAGTAGAAGGGTATTTAGACCTAATGTATATGCACACTGTATATGTATATACACTGTTCCATATAGCTTTTTGTTGCTTCTCTTTGTTCCTCGGTATTCTCCAAAAATTGCCTTTATCTTCTACCACCCGATAAAAAGGAACATAATTTCATGGAATAGTAGAGATAGACAGCTTTCATCTGATTTTTGATTCTCTTTTGTTTTTCTTTGACATATTCACCTTGTTAATATCTTTTTTAATATCTTTTTTTAAAACTTTTATTCTCTTTGGACAGCATTAATAAACTAGTTTGCTCGTGTCAGTACTATGTAGGCTATTTATATGTTCATACTGGTCATTGAAAAGAGCAACATTTGTAATAATTATACGGAACTCTTTGCTTTAGGACCTCAGAGCTAATTTTGGCTGTGCTCCACATGTACATCATGCCTGTTGATATGCATGATGTATTTTATATATTCTTTTTTTCTTTCTCCCTTTTTCTGTCTCTTATTTTGCAGGCAGGAAATGCTACCTGATTTTAGAGAACTAAGAACTCTCATAAAATAACTCACAAAGTACCTTCTCTGTGACCTGATTTCTTGATTGATAAAGATGTTCTTATGTTCTTAGGAGGAAGTAAAGGAGTATCTTATCCCTTTGCACTCTGCATGAAAATGTCAAAGCTTTTCTTTTTGCCATCTTTTTATGCTATATAAGAACAGTCACTATGGCCCAGATTGGTATTTGTGTCTTGCCTCTGGGAGACTGCAGGCATGGATCCTTAGGTAGGGAATATAAAGAGGAGGACAGTGTCCTGCTTCTGGCACACAGCGCCTCAGGGAATTCCTGAGCTAGTGGTTGCATGTGGACCTTCATGTTTACTCTCTACTGATGGACTGTCCTTGTAATTTGTTATATTGAGGGTTTTTTATTGAGGTTGTGTCATGCTGGGGGCTTTTACAGTACAGATTTCTTAGGTTATGAAATCACGGTTTCGTAGTAAAGTGTCTGAGCTCTGCCTTGACTGTTGAAACTTCCTCTCTGACAGTCAGTCCTCTTCCCAATTTTCAGTTGAAAAGTATATTCTTCATCTCTGCTAAATGCTGTATCAGTAAATAGTGACATCTAGCATGTTTTCTTTGATTTTTTTTTCCCCTTATGACACTGTAAAATCTTGACTTCTTGTCCTTTGTAAGTGCTGTCTGTGTCAACTGAATGGTCAATACTAAGCAAACACGAGCTATCTGGTTATAGTGCTTGTTTGCTTCGTAACTCATACTATTTCAGATGCCAAGGAAGCCTTTAATTTGAATGCAGTTGTCTGATTAAAATGAATCTGATAGGTGTAGACTTCTAGGTATGTATTGCTTACAGCATAAAAGCTCTCCAGAAAGAAAATTAATGTTTCAAATACAGCTATGTGTTTCTATTTCTAGGTTATATAAGTATTTTGCAAGGGAAATGGGTTTTGGTGAGTTCCTATTGTATTTGAGGCCAGCACGCTTTGAATATGCAGTTTACAAGGAGAAAGCAGAACACATCCCACCAATGTTCATTACATCTGTCTTGGAAGATGACAACTGTGTTGACAGGTAGAAAAATCTTTTTTTTTTGGATTTCACAGGACATAATCTCTTTAGATTGGACATGAACAAGCCTACTATCTACTTTGGCTCAAATACAGGCCACAAAAACTTCAATGCATAAAATCTTTCCATTTTTTTTCAACTTGACTCCAAATAGACCCAATCTCTGTGTGAGGAAAGGGCTATTTACTGTCTTCCTTTTTTTCTTTCTTTTTTTTTCTCCCCTGAGGAAGGTGGCTGGAACAAGCAGATTGTTACGTTTGCTTTGATTTACTTTTTAAAGATTTGCTGAATGTGTGTATATACACATGTATATGTGCATGTGTGTGTATTTTAGACCCAGATTTAACAGGAAGAAAGAAACAACCTGTGAATTTTCTTACTAGTTTGAAGAAGGGCATTCTGTCAATCATTCCAAGTGTTAATGCAGGCAACAGGGTTCTCTTCCCACGTGTGCACATACCACCTGCATTTATATGCTACTGCTTACGTCCCATTCAATTACATATATTCTAACCTGCTGCGAAAACTGGAGCATTCCAGGCATATTTAGCAATTGCAAGCAACCTGGAATGAAACTTCAGCTGCTAATTGAATTTTGGCCAGTGATTGACATCAGAGCATAGGAAACAGTACAGCAGTGCAAAAAGGTTAGGTATCAGTTCTTGAAACAAGACATGTTTGAACTGAACAAGCAGATTTTTTATTGATTTTTTATTGGTTCCATCCAAACTCATCTAGGAGGAGCTCATGAGTCATTGTAAGTTTGATCACAAGACACCATGGCGTGTTTTCTTTTCTGGCAAATCTATTTCTGAAAATGAAAGCAACATTTTAAAGTCCCTAAATTGAGGAAGTAGAGGGACTGATTTCATTGTGTGGCTTGATTTAAAGGGGAAAGAAACAAAAGTTATATCTGAGTTATTCACTGCTTTCAGTTCATCCTCAGCTTGGCTTTTTTCTCTGTCATACTCCTTTTGCTTTTATTGCAGATATATTCCATCTAGCTTACAACTAAGCATCCAAGAAATTGGCAGTCATATCGGAAAGTTTACCTTCCATACACGAGATGGTATTATGCAGGTGGATGCTTCATTTCCAGAATAGCAAAAAAAATGTTATTGTTTATTTACTGGAGCATGTAGAGGCCTCAGGCAGGCATGTGCTAGACACTACACACTTTGCTACAGCTTGCCTTCTTTGAGAAACAATACAATTCAGTCTGCTGTTTTATAACTAGCTGTAGAATTGTACTAAAAATGTATTGTTCATATGTACTAATGCAGGAACCCTTACTGGAACAAACTCTAAGACAGCAGAGTTTTGTCTGAGGAACTTGGTTCAATAAACCAGGATGAACATTTGCATCTGTATGCTCATATGGTATCAGCATTTGGTGTAGCATGTATCGTAATGAAAGAAAACGACCTTACTTTTCAATGTCATTTTGTGTGCTTAGTTTTTCCTTTTTGCAGTAGCATGTAAAAGCAATATTATTCAGGGCAAGGCCATGGAGATTTCTTCTCTAAAGCTCTCCTCAAAGTTTGATTTTTGCCGTCAGCTCATGGCCTGTACTCTGCAGCAGGATGGTATATTATTAAAAATTGCCAAGGGAAAAAAAATAAATAAATAAAATCAAAGCTACCACTTCTTTTATTTGATATGAACTCTGTTCCCAGTGTGTTTGCTTTTGGCCGCACCAGTTTGGTAATGTCAAGCTCTGCAGAGGAGAGCTGAGAATGCATCTCTCAGCTAATACAATTGAATGAAATGATCTCTTGATCTCTAATATTAGTCTGCATTTAGTCATTATGTAAATAATAATGTATACAAATGTAATAGAATGCTCTCCAATCCTCCTACTTTCATTAAAATAAACTGCTGAAGTGGTACAAGACAAAGAATGATGTCTGTAAAATAAGCTGCCTTTCAAATTACTGAGGAAATGCCTCATACCTTGGTGTTTTCACTCTCCTTAGCTCTTGTCCCCATCTGTAATAAACAACATGCAACTCACCCTTACCTGCCAGGTCCTTCAGAAAAATGCACTTCTGGCAGTTGTTCAGCCAGTTCCTTTTGTTCCTTGGTCCAGCCTACCCATGCCCTAGATGCAAAGGTTAGCAGCATCTGCTTCCCCAGATTGCGTTAGTGATGGAGTGCATCAGACTTAGCCCTTAAGACAGGATCTTAACTCTGCTTAGAATCGATTGGATGGTAATCCTGCAAAACGCTTGGAATTGTGTCATTCATGACTGCAGGAACTGCACTGGTTGCTTATTAGCACGTGCCATAAAAATAAATCATGTCACCTCAGTGATTTGTATAAATGTATTCGTTGGGATAAGTGATGAAGCAAAGCTAAAGCCCAGCATAGGGCTGGAAGAAATCGGAGATGATCTGGGTCAAAAAATCTTATAGCCTGTAGTATATATATAATATTATAGTATAGTATAGCCATCCTATAGTATGCAGGAAGGCTAGCAATCATAACTTGATCGTGAAACATGTGCTCTTCTGGGATGGCAATACTGTCAGCTCCTGTCCCTTTCATTTGCCCTATTTCCAGAAGACCGAAGAATGGGCAATGCTGTTTCAAATGGGAACTGTACAGGCTGGCCTCACACTGTAATGTCAGTTCAAAAGCCACCTGCCATGGTTACCAAGCCATTACTATAATCATCTTATGTTTTGCAGTTTTTTTTTTCATCTTGTGCTTAGTATATGGTGCTCAGGGGCTTTCTTTGCTTCATACACCCTAAAACATTGCACGTCGCAGTATTGCGTTTTCTTGCCAAGGTGTTATATGTCATCCAGAGGCAGCTGCATTACCGTGATGAGCTACGTGGCTTCATATGCAATTTTGAATTTATAAAGCTAATAGAGATTCTTTAGGGCTTGTCTTGGCTTCCCTAGTCTTGTATTGACAAATTTCTATTCTCCTTAAGATACACCATCCATCCCCCTTCCATATACTCAGCCTGCTTTTATACCCCTAAAATTCCCTACATCCCATCTGTCATCCTCATCTCTTTCCTGTATTTTGGAAGTGCCTGTGTATTTTTTTCTAGCTAGGCAAGAAGTGGTTTGTCCAGTGACTGTGGCTGCACATGCACTGATTGCCTGGCTGTTGAACTGGGAGCCCAGCTGTCCCCGGCCCCCAGGGAGCTGGGCAAGCCAGACAACACGGCTAAGGAGCAAACCAGCCTTGCCTTTTCCCTCGGAATCTCCTCACTAAATGGATGCTGATTTTGCAAAACTGGAAGGAACTTTATACCCTTGGGATCTCTGTTCTTTCGTCAGATGCATTTAAAATTAGTCAATGAGTTCAAAAGTTAATAGAGGCAAGTGGGAACAGGCTAAGAGAATGAGGCTGAAACATTCCCTGTGTGGCACCAGTTTCTTTCTAAATTTAAAATAGAAAAATACGCTTTCTTATGATTCTCAGTGGTCTCATTGTGGGTGATTCAGAGCTGCTGTGTGTGGAGGGGAGGGAAACATGTCTTATGTCGCTGTGGTTTGCAAGCCCCTGAGCATGGATTGCCATTCCAAGAGCACTGTCTGACAGTGATGGATCTCTTAGGGCAAACCTTCACCTTCAAGGGTGTAAGTTTATCAGAACAAAGTGGTTTCACCACTCTGCAGCTTGCATGCTCTCTTTACTTAGCAGGTCAGTGATTCTGCACCATGTGAGATAGATTGGCCCAAAGAAGCTGGTACCCTGATGGCTGGTCAGAAAAACATGATCTTGGTGTTTTTAGGTCAAAATCATCCCACTGAGGCCTGGAGTCAGGGGCCTCGGTATGATGGGGAGCCAGTGACGCAGCCTTCGCCAGGCTCATCATGTCTCACCTATAGCAGAAGCCATGGTCTAGTTTGTCCCGGAGGCTGGATCCTGTTCCCTTTCTCTGAGAAACTGGAGTCTTTCTGTCTTGGGGCATTGATCATGCATCTGTTTTTCCAAATCAACATATGAACAGGAAAAAAAAAGTATAAGTCTCCTTGCAGAGGAAATAGAGGGGTTTGAATATATAGGCAGGATGCCACAGGCTGTGTTTGTGCTGAGGGACCCTGCATTGCTCCCTGTTTCTTGGATGGAGATCTAGGTGCATGGTGCCAAAGGAGCTGTGTGCTGTACAGCAGAGCCCCTCATTTCAATGGTCAACAGCAAAGACCCTGATGGCTGAGCCGTGACGGGCGTAGGTTCAGCCACTAAGTTTCACAGCACAATATGCCCTCGTGCAGTCCAGCTTCTTTGACCCTGCTTTAATAGTCTAGGACCTTCAGAAGAGCAAATTCCTATAGATGTACAACCTCAGTGTCAAGGATGAAGACCTTCCTATACTGTCATTGATATTTTTGTAGTTTATAGACTGAACTATTGACGTTTTCAAGAAAGGTGTCTTATGGCTGGCAATCGCACTGCTGCATGTCTGCCTGCTTATTTCCAAAGCAGTTGTTGACCTCTATTTTTGTCATAAATGTAGTATCCTCCCTGTGCTCTGTTAAGTAGCTGGAATGATCCTCTGGGAAGTAAGTTCGTTTTCTATTGCAATGGAGTAAATGTGTTGGTCAGACTCATTTGCAAGCTGGCACCAACCCAAGTCAACCTAGAACTTAGAGAAGGAACTCAGTAAATGCTCAAAACATGACTTCTTTATTCCATGTTAATCTGTCTATTACGCAACAAGACAGCAGTTCTCCTTGCCTTGTGGGGGAAATAGGGTGCTTTAAAGGTCTCCCACAACTAACACTGAAAACCAATGAAATCTGGGCTGCAAAGTGCCTGTGCCACTTTTGAATTAAGACTTTAAGAACTTAGAAAGCAATTATTTGTTCTTGTTCAAAAAATAGGATTTTTTTTAAAAGTAAATGCACAGAAACTTCTGAGGTTTCTTTATACTGCTATTCACTGTGACTTACATAACAGGTATGTTGGGGTACATCTGTAGTTTTTCACATTTCTGAGGAGGTCAACTGATTTTCAGGCAAAGTAGTCTGGATATAAATTTATTTAGATATATATCTTTAAAAAATAAATATTTGGGAATATCCATATTTTATTTGTGCTGGCTGCATGTGATAAACTTTGTCTGATTTATAAACTGGGTACTGTCTCTGACCCCTGCTGCTTCTACAGTTCCATTACTCTTGTGCTCAATGAGAAATGCTTTTTTTTTGTGACTTTCAGTGATCTCAGTGTATTATTGCATCATAAAGCCAGGGTAAAGAAAAGCCTACAGAATTGCAAATTTGAGTTGATTTAATAGGGACAGTTGCCATTCGTTATAAGAACAAGTTTGGAATTGATATTTGTCATGTTTCAGGAAGGAAATGCAAGTCTACCAAGTCAGAGGAGCTCAGCAAATCGAAGCAATTCTGTGTTCGGGAATGAACTAGATAATCAGCAGCTGCAAGCAACCCCCCCAGCCACCTCATGTTCTCCTGGACATTCTTTGGATTTATGCCGTACCATTAACAGGGACAACTAGTGCAATCTGTATGGGTTATGGGCTAGAAAAGTCCTCTTCCTGAGGAGTGCAAATCCTGAGCACTGTCTATTTTACCCTCACCTGGGCCTTCATAGTGGCAAAACATATTTGCTCTAGATGTTAAGAGCACGTTCCCAAGTGCCCTATTTCTTAGCTTGAGTTGGCAGGCTCAGTGCTCTGGTTACTTAGACATACCCTGTTGATGGGACCTTGACTTGAAATTAAATCCTGTGGAAATAAGAGAGAAATGCAGACATCTCAAGGGTTCTGAATATCAGTGACTTGTACACTTGAAAACATTGCAAAATTATGAAAATACTAAATAGTCCAGAATACATCGATTACAGATGATCTCATGCCTGCTGTAGAAGAGCATGGCATTAGGAATTAGTTGCATGGAGAAACTGTGCCTAGAAAAGTTATTTGAGTAGCTCAGGTGAAGTTACCAGTCTACCTTTTGAGAGCAGATTCATCCCTGCTACCATACTTTTGCTCGCTTTTGGGCCTCCAGAAGCTTTCATTTCCATCCAGCTGGAGAAATCAGGGCCCCAAGACATGATGCTGAACACATTCATTTAGAAGAAAGAAGCCCCGAGCAGCAGAATGCAAAATCTTGTGGGTGTGTCAGGAGACATAACCTTTTAAAATATATATATATATATATAATATTTCAAGTGCTTTGGAGTATTACCTGTACATGCATGGTACTAAGAAGAAAATATTTTGTCATTATAGAATGAACTTCTGAAGCTCAAAAGAGACATTATTGTTGAATATTTTTATAAATAAGTTATCTGATATATACGTTTATTATATAGCTAATACATATTTAATGTGTATCTTGTATAAATATATATATTTGTTATAACAAATACAGGTATTTCAGAGAACAGCTAAAACTCTTATTCTGAGGGCATCATTTTTACACGAATACAACTCATGAGCTTCATATTTGCAACTCAGAGAAGAACATTTTCGATTGTTAGCAGGATAACATTAGAAGCAGTACAAGCCGTCTTACTGGAAGAGCAGGAAATGTGCCACTTACTTAGCCAAGGTATGAAGAGGAAGGATTGATGACGGCATGGTAAGTAGAGCGTGGAAATGCCAGATAAACATCCTCAACACAAGAGATAAGTTGCAAAGGAAATAATCTACAATAGGCTACAGAAGAAAAACAGTGGTGATGTAATGTCCTGTGAATTCAGTTTATCTGGTTAGGTAAATTGGGAATAAGTGGAGTTTCAGTAAAGTTGGACTGGATTCTGCTTTTTAAATACAGCTTTAGTGCGTCAATATTCACTCAATATTCATTCTATAGTCTTTATTCCCAGCTAAGCCTATATTTCAAAGAGTTTTATCTCCAACACAATAGCATGAGATCAAATCCTAGAGCATGTGTGCCAATAAATTAAGGGAAGGAAGAAAGCAAGTGGGCAGTTTCTAGTTTACTTTTTCAGAGGAACAGCATGTTAACCTGACATACTGCAAGTGTGAAAGGCTAGACTAGTTTTTACGTGACCTTTCTGCAGAAGTGCATAACTTCTGAAGCCATATAAAGGTTATATGTTGCAGTTCCCTTTGGCAAAAGACTGGTTAAGAGCCTGCTGGGGGCCAGCGTCCAAGGCAGCTCTTGGGCCCGGGTGTGCAGAGCTGCAGCTGGAAAGCCTGAGGAAGGAGCATGGCAAATAGCAGGGCAGCTCTGCCACTGAGCCCTGCTTTGCAAGTGGCATTCTTGTCTTCCTAAGTGACAATTCCTAATTAGCCATTCCATTGCACAGCAGTATAATCTGCAAAAGGGAATTTCCATAGCTCACCATTGGCTTCGCAGGTGGATGCAGAACAAGGTAAATATTCTTGTTCCCCTTGCATAGCTTTGTGCCACCCTGCAGACACACACCGTGATGCAGTGTACCCAGTGTGTAGGTAAGGGCAGGCTGGTGAGTCTGGAGACACTTACAGCAGAGTTTTGCTGGAGTGGGGTTTCAGTGTGGCTGAGGATTACGAAATCTGACTAAGGGGTCAGATTGTGAGGTTTTAATTCCCAGTTCTGCAAATAACTCACTGTATTACTTAGTTCCTTTGGCTTCTCTCTTGTTATGCATCGGTGGCTACCACAAAGCGGTTGCTGGATTAATTTACAAATATTTCCAATGCACTGCAGAAACATTAGTCTGAGCAAAAGTGCTAAATCTAAAATTTCCTTTGCCTCTAAAATGCAACTTTCATGCTTTTTATCCTTTTGGTTGCCAGAGTGCAGCAAAGTTGTCATATTTATAGCTTGCAAATTTTGCTGCGGAAGATGGCAAAGATGTCCATATGGAGAGAGATTAGGCTCAACAAGAGTAGAGCTTATCTGGACAGATGACATGCTGTGCAACATTCTCTTTTATAATTATACCTTTACAGGCTGAACCAGCGTGTATGCCAGCATGCCCTGAGAGGTCAGCTCATTGCATACTACAGGAACCTAAGGAGTCTAGATGATTTCCCTGTCAACAGAGACAAATACTTTATAATTGGATTAGCTCAAGGAAAAAAAGAGGAGACTTAAAAAAATGCCTTGCAGCTGATACCAGTTTTGTAACATCTTTGAAAATGTGGTCCTGGGAGCCAGAGTCCTCAGCCAATAGATGCTAGCGAGTAAAGGTTTGTAAGGTTGATATCCAAGAGGTGCCCTGAGCAGTGTGTTCTACCAGTGTTCGGGCAAGTTTCATGGATGTGCACAGTCACCTACAAAAAATGGCATAAAAAGGGACTTTTTTTTTTTAGAAATATGCTTTCCTGTAATCCCAAGACTGCCTGGAAGGAGGAAACAAATGGAAACTCTCACTTCCAGGATATAAATCCTCCACTTCAGTGACTGAGCCTGTGTAACTGTTAGGGTTGTCTTACATTTTATTTAGGTGTTAGCTAAAACCTGTCAGTAAGTCAGATGCAGGCATGTGACTTGTGAGAAGTTAGGAGTGGGCGTGAAGGGCACACGTCACACGACGGAATGACCCTGTCTCATCTGCTCCTTTCAGGATGTATATTTGCATGGATGTATCACAAGGATCTCCTTCCTCAAAACTTGTGGCTAACAAGGCAGGCCCTTGTGCTGACTTTTTGCATATCTACAGCCTACATGGTGCAAGTCTCTAGGCTCCCCAAACAAGCACCAGCAGGCACATGTTTTCAGATGTGGAAGTAGTCATCCACTGCTTTGATTTGGCCTTTTGGCCCTTGCTCAACTTGCTTCACAGCAGTAGAAAGGCTTAGCAGCAAAAAAAGAAAAAAAATGGGGGAGGGGGCGCGGTGGAAATTATTCAGGTTCAAGGAAAAGCTTTAGTTTTGTTGCAAAGTCTGGGAGCCTGGTTAAAAAACAAACAAATCATAAAGCATAGTTCAACAAGATGCTCGACAAGAATTTTATTACCCTCTCCTTGTTGTTTAACTGCATGTCGACTATGATTTGAGGACAGAGACCAACCTTGAGCCAGCCCTTCAGGATCCGGTTTCTGGGCAGCAATCAGGATATGGGTCTTTTTTTCTTCTTTTATTTACCTACTTTTATTAAGTGTTGCCCAAGGCATTGTATTTTGGACTCTGGTCTCAGATGCCCTCAGAAGCTCTAAAGCTCTATAATATTCTGCACATTAGAACCCATAAAAATGGTACGTAGGCCATTCGTTTGTTGTTAGCTTTATAGGGAGCCTTCTCTGGGTACAGTAACAGAAGGTAATAGCAGATTTAAGAGCACAGCATTTTTCTAGACTTACTTTTGAAGGTGAAGCTTCCCTCCAGCTCTCCTCCGGGCAGCTTGGAGGTTTAGGGATGAGAGAGTTTCCATCGCCTTTGCTGAATTCACTTTGGAGACCAGGAGTCTAATTGTCATAGGAACTGTTGCAGTTGCTGACGTAGTTTATAGGCAAGATTAAATTGAACATGATTTGTTTGCTCTGAGGAGGTTAGTTCAGGTGCAGAACCAATATCCTACTGCAGCTCACACAGTGCACAACATCACAGAACCACAGAATGGTTGAGGCTGAAAGGGACGTCTAGAGATCATCTAGTCCACCCCCCCTGCTCCAGCAGGGACAACCAGAGCACGTGGCACAGGGTGGCATCCAGGCAGGTTTGGAAGATCTCCAGAGAAGGAGACTCCACAACCTCTCTGGGCAGCCTGTTCCAGGGCTCTGGCACCCTCACAGGAAAGAAGTGCTTCTTCATGTGGAGATGGAACTTCCTGTGTTTCAACTTGTACCCATTATCCCTTGTCCTGTCAGTGGCCAGTGCTGCTCCTGTCACATGCTGCTCTTAGTTTCATGGGGACATCAATCAAAGAACCAGGCTGTGGTGCATTCCAGAGTCCTAGAGTTTTTCACCCTAATCATACGCTGGCTTGTGCCTTTTGAACCTGTAACTTTTCACCAGCAAGAAAATATTTCAATGCTTGAGTAACAGGTTACTTTATAGGCTTGTATTGCACTTCAGAAATAATTTTGCAATAAAATAAGCAGTAATGCATTTTCATTTTACACTCTAAAATGAAACATGTGAGCTAGAAAAAGATAAAAAACATATATGCCTCTCCTTCCATTTTTAAGATGGCCCTGAATTTTCTGAGGTTCCCTTTTGTCCTTCTGCTGTGCTGAGACACCCAACTGCTTTTCATCACCAGTTTGTGGCCCTGCCAGCAATCGCTTTGAGATCCCTAGCTATCAGTCCCTGACTTTCTGCAATCTGCAATAATTTATCAATTAGTACCAATTAATGTCTCATTATCTGTTGTTTAACTGAAGCTTAGAAGCACCTTGTAAACAGCAACTGTCAATTAGTCATGATGAAAGCAAAAATTAGGCTTCTGTCTTGCCTGCCTTGGGAGGGTTATAGCAAGACATTAGTGCAATGGCTTTCTTATCTTCTCAGCTAATCTCGGTGCCTGCATTTGAGGCTGCTGGGCACGTGGAGGGCCAGCACAGTGCCTGCACCTCCCTCTGAGAAGGGCCTGCAGGAGAAATGTATCTGATGTGAGGGCCAAGACTGGAGGGGAGTAAGGATGCGGGGAAGAAAACATGCAATGAAAAACGGGAGAAAAAGAAAAGTAGTAGTTCTGGGGGAGGAGTGGAAGTAGTGAGAATGAGAATAGCTATAACAAAAAGTGTTTAAAGTGTGTATATATGTATATATGTGTGTGTGTGTGTGTATATATATAATATTCTTAAAACTCTGAAGGAAATGCATAGGAAGAAGGTCATTAACATCAGCAGAAGGTGTTTCAGAATTGGGTTTTCCCACCTAATTTGAGATGTGTGTGTCTGACTGGACTCCCCTGGTGATCAGGGGATGCTTTAAAGGACTGAGTCACCTGACCTGCTTCAGCTTTTTGTTTTTGGATGAGGCAAACTGTGTCCTTGAAGTGCCTCTTTCTCTCTCCAGTGACTGGAGAGGTCTCAGGAGAGTTGCCCATATTCTAAGCACCTGCCTTCAGTGGTACAGTGACCGCCCATTTTTCCTGATTTTGCTCCATCTGCCGTGGGAAGAGGGGAACCTGTGGATGTGCCCTACGTCCACATTCAGTAGCTTACCTAGGCACTATCAGTATTCCTTGGAAAAGGCAGGTGCACTCAGGTGCAGATGTGTTAGCTCATGTAAGATAGTAAAAATCTCCTTCAGCAGCTGCTGTCTCAACAGTAAATACTGGGAGCAGGAAAGAAGAGGAAAATACAGAGCTGTGTTTTTTATGCAGTAGTACTGTCCTGGCCCCAGCTTTTTTTCCTTAGCCCCACATTTTGCATGGAAAACTAGGCCACAGCTCTTATCCATACCCATTTCAAACGTACTAGTCACTATGCAAGCAAATATAGCATACTGGGAAGGCGGGGGGGAAGGGGGTTCTTTTTTACTTTTTTTTTTTTTTAATGCAATGTAGAAAATCTGCTTTATCCAGGATTAAATGGTGGTTTAGCTGTTTCCTGAGCGATGGTAGCCCAAACCAGCTGCGTAAGGCCGGGGTAAGCGGCACCTGGGCTCATCCGCACGCAGATGCATCCTTGCCCTAGACAAGGTCCGCCTCGTGCTGGTCCCCATCCTGAGCCCAGTGGCTCTGGGGAAGCCACTGCCAACCCAATGTGAGGGCACATGTGGACTCATGTGAGGGGACACGCCGCTTTTCATGGCTGCAATTCTCTTAAGCCTGTCCAGATGCAGCACATCAGCACAGCATGTGTGCTCCTGCCCCTGGGCCAGGCTGCAGCTGCCCTGCTTGTCCTTCCTCAGCTGATAGGTTCACGCGCAGTGAGGGCAGATAGAGGAAACGAGAGCAGGACAGCGTGAATACTAAGCTCAGCCTGAAAAATGTCGCTTGTGCTGTTTCCCTGGGTACAATTTGTGCTTATCATTCTTGTGCAAAAGTTAGTCAGGAACAGCTGGTTAAACAAACCCTGCCGGAGTGTAATTTCCTTGCCTATCACACAGAGCATTTAACCTTTTGTTACTTCATTCCACCCAAACAAAAGCTCCGTTTTTTGCAGTCAGCTTTGCTTCAGGAAAAATAAATAAATAAATAAGTAAATAAAAAGCTCTGCAAAACTAGCTTCCAAGTATGTTGAATTTAATCTCCAAGCTGAATTTATATCTCTGTATGTACTAGCCACATATTGTCCTTCATCTTCATCTAGCGGGAAACAAGAAGTGACGTGTAGTATATAAAAACAGGAAAATACATTATTCATGTAGCAAATGTTGTATTTTAATATTTTCTGGCAAGAAAAGTGGCCTGCCTGCCAGTAATTGCACTGAATATTTTTAAATGAATATACAGATTTTTAGTGCCTCGCTACTGCTTGCTCTGCCTGTCTTTCCAGAGCACGAAAGTTACAGTTCTCATGGTCTGCCTGGCAGGAGTGTGTGCCCAAGAACAAAGGAATCTCAGTGCCCTAAGGACAACATCTCACCCCCCTGTTTCTTAAATTGGATGCTTTGGTCACCATTTTGGGACTAGTGTTTTTTTAACATGACTTGGAAGTGGTGCTTGTTAATCAACACTACTTTTGAGAATGACTAAAGTCAGGAAATGATGCAAAATGGTTTCATCTTCTTTGCCTCTTGCACTAGAGAACAAGGGACAATTCTTCAGAACTTATGACACAAGGGACAGTTCTTCAGAACTTGTGACTGCTTCCCAGAGATGCTGAAGGACTTCAGAGCTCCTGGAATTTGTGCGGATTTAGGCTTCCCAGTGGCTTGGATAGGGCAGTTACAGCTTTGCAGAGCGGCCATTGAGCCCTCCTCTTGGCCTATGGTCCTTCTTGAGCATGTTGCTGGACATTTCTGCCTGCCTACTCCTTAGCAGGAGTAGCACCTACTCCTGGTGCTGTTTTGATGACACTAGGGCCATTAGAGTGAACAGCGAGGCTGAACATTATTCAAAAGTGCCTTTGTAAAATGCCTAGACTAATGTGTCCTAAGACTTTGTTAAAAATCAATTAGAAAGAAAACTTCTGTCAAATTCTGCAAGTTTTTCAGGTCAAATGTTTAACTGTTTGAAGTCACATTTTACACCTAAAATAGTACCTATAAAATTTTGTGTCTAAAATACACTTGCTCCAAATCTTAAAGGCAAGTCCTATTTCCAAATAAGAGTTTTATCAAATGCTTTTAAAATATATTCCTGGAAAGTGACAGGGAGAAATAAATCCCCCACTGATAAAGCTCTCTCAATTCTTGCAATAACTCAGGTCATTCCACCTCCAACTGCACTGTTTGCTGTCTCCAAACGGACACACCTTCCTTAACTTGGAGTTCACCCCTCATCCTTCCGAAGTGCTAATTATGTTCAAGATGCTCCCAGAGCAGGTTTGTATTTTTAACACAAACAGGTTTTGTCTGGGCGCCTACCCACACTTTTCATGTGTATTACATTTTTCTCTTGTCCTTGGAGATAGGCGGAATAAACATCAGTGGTTTTAATCTGGATGTGGCTGGAATGAGCCACCGATGAGGTAAGTTGCTGAAAGGTGCCTGACAAGGAGAGAGCATCTGTTCTCACAGTTAAGAGACAGAAACAGGAGTGAAAGAAAAGGAAGGATCTTGTAAAGATCAAAAGTGGTTAAGAGAAAACCCAGCCCGGCTGTGTTACCTTTTCCTATATATGAAAGTATTCCCCAATCCTTACCTGTCCTGGCAATTTATCAATATTATCTCTGTCCCTGTGTACACTAAAGGGATGTGTTGTAGACCTTTATATCCTCTGACTTATTTTTACCTTCGACTTCCAGATGGAGGAAACAGGACAGGGAGAAGATGAGGCTTGGAGTGGCGATGGCAGTGAAGGAATTGGATTTGTAGGAGGGGAGAAAAGGGAGGAAACTGCAAGAGTTTTCCTTAAGCTTCTCTCAAGCTCAAGGAAAGTCAGCCTCTTGAGTTTTCCTTCTCTGCCTCCTGTAGAGTAAAAGGAAACAGACTGGCCAGCAATAGCTATCTAGCTACATTTAAACAGCAAAAAGGGCATCTATCTTGGGAGAGCAGTTTCTAACGCAGAAGCTGTGGCAGGACATGTTCTGGTTCACCGCTGTGGACCTCTCACGCACCAGGATGGTGAATCAGAGCACGTCCTGCCAGCAGGTAGCAATATCTCTTTGTGCTGCTGTTCCTCCCTCCTTGTGAAAGTAGATTGGATGTTAAAACATAATTCCTCAGTGAAGAAAGTTTTCTCCTAGGGGGTTGTCCATCACTAGGGACAACTTAAACATCGAGGCATAGCCTGAACGATGCTGGTGACAGACTTCAAAGAACACTGCGGTGAAAATATTTATTCAAAAAAGATTTGCTACTTTGGTGCATTTTCTTAGGGCCTGTCACCTGCATGTGGCATTTATCTCTGTGCATTTTTCTTATGTGCCAGCTGCTGTCAGAGCTCTCCAGCTGAGCCTCAAAAATCGCTGCTGCGCCTCATGATGTGATTGCCTATCTCTGGGTTTTGCTCAGTTAGGAAATTCTCCAACCTGGTTTTATGCCTTAAACCCTGACTCCAGACTGGGGAGGCGCTGAGAGGATTGGTAAGTAACAAATGCTGCACTTTTAAGGTAGTTTTCTCCAGGTCCAAATAAGCAGGAAATGCTGATGTTGAGGCAGGGATGAAAAGAAGTCAAAGATGAGGTAGGTGTTAAGTGAAGTATAAAGTCCTGAAAAAAATCCAGTCCTACTTTTCTTCTCTGCTCCATTTTCCTGGTGGACAACCATCACGTTTCAGGATTGTGCACACAGCGTCACAGATCTGTCATGATATAACAGAAAGGCAAAGAACTTACAGGATTTGGAGGCCTTGCCCCAGAATGGAACAGAAAACACGGCCCCAAAATCACTCTTCCTCTCCAGAGAGTTTCTGTCAAACCATCTGTTTAGATCATGATGATTTTATCTTTACCAGAAGATTAAAAAAGGCAAGCTTTGTTTCCTTTAGCAAATCTGTCATTTGATTCTCTTTCCAAAGGATAAAACAGATGAAGTCTATGCTGTGTCCTACATGACCATGTGTTCATGCAGAAATAGTATCAGTTTACATAATAGACTTGGCCTGCTGTTCGTGGTAAACTGTACCGCAGGCGTGGGATATCTAACTGCTAAGTAGGTATCTCTGATGTCTCTGGTCATCTTCACTGGACACTGTTACAAAGACACCTGCAGAGCAGTTGCTCACCCCAACTAAAATGTGCTGAAAATTAGCAGGATGGATATTCCTCTTAGGAGACATTTGTATTCCTCTGTGTAGTATTGCAGGAGCCAATTTAAACTCTATGCCTCATCTTTAGCAACAAAAGTTACATGAGATAATCTTGTCCCAAGTGTTGAAATGCTCTTGGCAGTGAAATGTTTTCAGCTGTTGGATTATTCCTGCAGTAGAAGGAGGCAGAGTTATGAAACAGGGTACACGATGCTCCTCCCGCACCTTCTGCGTGTTGCTTATTCGGATTGTTTTCATGCCACCTACAAATGCAGATATTTATCTGTATATTTGGCACTACTTAAACACAGTCAGGAGTGGAAACTCTACCTGCACAGCTCCACTTCTGTCCTGGCATAGTTTAAAGTGTTCACAAAAATTGTGTAAAAATACAAAATTCTTCCAGAGTTGGGAAAATCTTGAAATTTCTCTTCAGAAGAGAAGAAAGGACCGAGTGACTCACAAATAAACCCCCGTTAGAGCTTTTTATTTTGACACCGTGTTGGTGAATGCTTCGTTTTGAAGCGGGCTTGTTTTCCCCAGCAAGGAGCACTCCCTGCTCTGCGACGTGTGGATGCTGGGGAAGCTCACGCATGTTAGCGTGTTAAATGAGCTTGGAAACGAATAGGGTCTCTGAGCTCAGTGATCAACGAGAAAGCACGTAGCTTTGGAGGAGGAATATTACATGCCGCATTTTAATTTCAAGCCTACCTGGAGTGTAGGCCTGGCTACCACCCTTTTAAAACAGAAAATATATGCAATGAAGCCCTCAGTACTCTGCTGTCTCTATAACCCTTTGGTACAGAGAGTTTAACCCTATTGTTCCTCACAGAGAGATTTTTTTTGTAGCCATTGTGCAGAATTAATTCCCCTCTCCCACAAGTCAGAACATTTAACTTCCTTAAATGATGGCAGTCTCTGAAACCTGACAGAAAGAACATTGGTTTCCTGTAAGAGGTGCGTTGACGTTAAATCACTTTTGTGGTGGATGTGTCTTGGGAGGCAGTCAAGCGCCGAACACAAATTTTGTACAAATACCAGGAGCAGATGCTCTTATAACGGTATCGATTTATAGGTGCCCATTGCTTTGGAAAGTTTTATGCTAGGATTAAAACTGACAAACAAACTTCAGAGCCTCAGCAGAAAAACATTCACTAACTCGCAGAATGGGGTCCTGATACTATTTTATTGAAATCAGCTGGACAAGTTGTCCCCATCCTGGACATTACCCAGCCCAGTTATTACCCGCAGGTAATAGTAACTTCAGGATCTGGTTCTGCAGCCTTTTGACAAACTTGAACTTGGTGTAATAATCTGTAAGATGGAGTCTAGCGCTTTCCTTGTCTTTCTTTTTTCTTTTCTTTTTTTTTTTTTTTTACAAAAATTGACTTTTTAGTGGATGAGAATAACAATAGAACCATTCTTCTGAGATACTTGTAACTTGCTATTCCTATGCTTCTTTCTCCTTGTCCTTACACATCCTCATACTTCTCCAGCTGCTGTAATCTGTTTTCTTAATGCATGTTTTTGTAGCGTGCTGACAAAGATGTAAATGCATTCTTCTGCCTCCCAGGGGAAAGAGGAAACATGAAAAAAGTCATGAAGTTCAAAACGAAGGGAAAAGAGGTTGTAGAAGGAACCTTCTTGTAGAGGGAACAAGATTTTGTGCACTTCCTCACACATTATCTGCTTAACTTACTGTTCTCGCGCCTCTAGGCTCTGGACTTCAGGACATACAGAAAATGATCAACAGCCTTGAGAATCCGCTAGCCCAACTGCTGGCCCTCCGCAGGGAAGTCACGTTTCTCCAGTTAGATGCAGCAGTCAGGCATCGGCTACGGTAGGAGCTACAGCTATTAGGGCTGATAGGAGCAACCAGCAGCTTAGCAAATGCTGCTGAGGTGACAGCATTAAGCAGTGACACATGGCTTACCAGCTCGGGCAGAGTGGTGGCTGCTGTGGAGGCACACTGCTGAGGGCATCGTTTTGTTTTGCTGCAGGAGCTACATTTCAGTTTACATTTTCTCTCTCAAAGAATACTTCACAAGCAGGTACGTGACTTCTAGGATATTCAGACCTATGTTTGCCTGTCTGGAAAACATAATTTACACCATTAAAGAAACTAAACCTCTCTCCCCTCCTATACTCTCTACTGATAATACTCTAAGAGTCATTTGAATCACGTATGGATTATCCTCAGCAGAACTGAAACAAGGGCAGGGTATGCAAAAGTAAGGGGAATTTCAGCTCTCCTTTCCACAGATCAGGCACATTGGATTTTTAGGTGTGATTTTAGGTATAGGCCTGCTTAGTGGAACAACCAGGTCGGAGAGCCCCCCAGAAGAGAAACAGCTCCTTGACTTGGTGCCGAGTAATGCATAGGACGTAGTTTAAAATACTGCAGTTGAAGAGCTATTCTGTAAGAGCAGCCATAATGTGCTTGCATAAAATAACCCTGAAGGGACAGTGAAAACCAAATAAATATCACCATAACTGAGCTCAGCTTCAAAAACCAGAACTACATAAGAATGAGAATACTTGTTGGAAAAAAAAAATCTAAAAGGATTAGCTAGTTAAATCCTTGCAGATGGCATGGAGACATACTGGAGGCACAAAATAAATGCATAGCACATGCGAAGAAAGACTTAAAAAAGAAGAGGATGAGGATGCTGCCATGGCTAAACAGCAGGAAAGCAGGAATAAACAGATTATTAAAAAAGGAAGACATCCTTAAAAAACTGAAGCTTCATTCAAATAAAGGTAATAGAAAAGACTGTGACAGGCTGAAAGTTAAATGATTTGAAGGAGCCTAGCAAAGATTTTCAGGAACAATTTTGCTAAAGGCATCGACTAATAATAAGTCTTGTTTTAATTCTGTCAGGAGCAGGAAATCCGCCGGAGAGTCAGTGGGGTTGGGGGTGATCGGGATGGTCACTGAGGATAAGGCAAAAGGACACATTTATACAAGTGATTTTTTTTGTTTCTATTTTCCTGATGGAAGAGCTTGCAGATGTTCCCACACTAGAACGTTTCTTTTTGGGGACAAATCAAAGGCTCTGCCGCAAATGAAAATGCTACTAGGAGAAATCATGGGCCAGATGTGCTGAAATGAAAATTAACAAATTACCAAGATGAGGCAACAGTCTCCCAAGAATTCTGAAAGAACAGATTTAAAAAAAAAAAAAAAGAAGAAAGAAAAAAAAGAAGAAGAAGAAGAAAAAAAATGTGTTTTGCAAATTCTTGATTAAAACTGCCTTGATACCTGCAGGCTGGAGGTGGCTACTATGGTACCATTTTTTCAAAAGGATTGCCGCAGTGACCTGGCTAATTGCAGGCTGATAAGACTGATACCTGTAGTTTACAAATTAACAGAAGCTGTAGTAAAGTGGTTGCAAATACGATGTACTTGGCAAGAGTTAACATATCTTTTGGAAAGAGCAGTCATGCCTTAAAACATACTGGAATTCTTTGAAGGAGTTAACAACCGTGGATAAGGGTTTGATACAGTTTGCATAGATTTCCTGAAAGCTTTAATAGCCTCAGAAGGGGCTTTTAAGGAGTCTAAGAGACACTGGATGAGCAAGGAGATTGTCACATTTGTTGAGATTTAGGAAGCAGAAGGTTCTAAGTGAGCTTTTTCAGTGGACCAGAGAGGTCACCACTCTGACAAGAGCTGTCTCCTTCACTGTGCAGATACTCACAGATGACTGAAAAGAGGCTGAAGCTGAGGTGATATAACGTGTGTATGATAGCGAGGTACTCAGGATACCTAGGGCGAAGACTCACTGGAGAAGGACCTTACAAGACTGCATGTCTGCACAGTAACTCCATAGCAGATGGTGTTCAGTGTTCAGATGTGAAATGATGCATCTGAGGAAAAATGATCCTGCTGTTAAAAAAAAGATGGGCTCTGACCTGACCGTTGCCGTACAATAATGAAATCTCAGAATTATGACAGATGGTTCTGTCAAAATTTCAGCTTGGTAGCAATCAAAAAAAAAAAAAAAAAAGGTAAATCAATTCCCTTTAGGAAACGTATAGACAGCAGAAACAAGAGAATCCCTATATCACTGAATAAATTTATGTTGACGAGCCTTTGCAGTTCTGGTCCCCCACCTCAGAAGGACAGAGCAGGACGCAGAAAGGTTCCCAAAAGGATGAATGATCAAAGATATGTTGCACACAGAGTGTAATAAAAAGTAGCTTTATGTGTATGGTTGCACAGCACAATACAACACAAGCATTATGAGAAGCTCAGTCTCAGAGGAAATATATATGTGTAAGAAGAGTTCTCTGCCTGGTTTACTAACTCCTGCTGCTCTTCTGGTTCTGCTACAGATGCGACCCACATCTCATGAAAATCACTGGGGAGTGTGGTTGCTCAATCCACCTCTGGACTCCCAAATTGTTCCCAATTTGAGGTGCCAAAGGCTTATAACCACCATCTCCTGAACATTTAATTTTTTCCCACTTTGTGTAGAAAATTATCATGGTACTGGGAACAGATAGTAGATCTCGTGATTTATTACCAGCCTGCTCTCTGCTCAAGGATCCTTTCCCATTAGCACAAGCACATATTTTGCTTTCAATGTCCTCGGTAAGATGTACTTTCACAAGAGCACCTGCATCATCATCATTTAAGCCTGTTTTTAATTGCTATATCTGCTGCTATGCATAGCTGACACTCAGTTTACTCATAGCACCTTTGCTATGACAGTCTGCACAGTCTGTGCGGATTGGCTTGGTCATGTCAGTTTATGATGGTGAGGAAGTGATTTTGTTACAGAACATCTGGAGAATTTCAAAGCAATCTTGCTTCTTGGTACAGTAATTTGATTCTTTATGTTTTTCAGGGAGACATTTCTGTCCTCCGGCAATGTTTTAGCATGCCAGAGTGTGACAGACAGGATATGCCACGTGTTGCCTGCACTGAGTAACTGTGTGTGTGACTCAGAGTGCTTTTGCTTCACAGCTAAGGCTCCCACAGCCCCTGGATCCTCAGAGCTGCAGGGTGAGTAAAGCAGGGTGAGCGTCAGGCACCGCTGCTGCTGTTTGCACTGTGCTCCTCAGAGGAGAAGTGCACTGAGTGCTCACTCCTTCCCTTCCATGGTGCAAAGAACTCAACAGCTAATTGGAAGAATTCCTTTGATCACATCTAATTAACCTGAGTCATCATTTGGGGTCCTAGCAAAAAATCCTCCTTATCGGTGAATCATAAAATTTTAAGACCGAATGAAATCACACTGATGTGTCCCAAATGCAGTTATTCTCAGCAGTCTGTGTTGGAATATTTTGCCTATCCTGACTGCAGGCGCTGATGTTTCTACTGATTTTCAGCTTGGGGTGATTATCCTCCTGAGGTCCCTTGTCATGTGGCAGCAGTTTTGATTGCCTCCCATGTCTTTCGTGGATGTATGTAAGATACCTTAGTACTGTTTCCTAAGCTGTAGAGCTACACGTTGCCAGATTAGTTTGTGCTACATACTGAAGAGGCACCATGATGACACTGGCATAAAAAAAAGCTGGTCAAATGTAAAGGGAAGTGAAGATGAGCCTTGCTAGTGGTATTATTAGCCACTATCGGCTCACCTTTAATAACTTTGCCAAGCAGTGAGTTATAGGAATACAATTTTTTGCTGTCCCTTCCTTGATCTAGGTGGCAACGACGCACAGTTCCCCTTTAGCATACCTGAAAAGTGGGCTTTGTGCTCTCCTATGAAGTCTGGTGAATAATATGTAGGTTGTTTTGGGAATCTTATCCATATCCCTCTAGATATGACTGGCAATACATTGACAGTAGCCAGCCAGGGAGCTGGGAGCGGTTCTGCAGAGGCACAAGCAGCACCAGTGCAGCAGCTTGGTGCGAAATACGCCCTGGAGTGCAGCTGAGTGCATCTTCCCAAGGAGCAACAGGAGAGGATTCTCTCTCTTCTGATCCACGACCTGCCCTCAAAGTGAGCACCGAGTGCACCACAAATCAAGTAGCATCTTAGCCTCCAAGTTACCTTTTCCTGATCAGATTAGATAGGACTCTCATAACTGTCTGAATGCTGCTTTTATTTATGAGCAGTTGTCTCTGTTCTTTTAGACACTCATGCATTTTCCATGGAGGACATTCCTAATGCATGGGGATTATTTCCAGTCACCATCAACAGCATAACTAATATAAACTACAACATGTAGGTACAGTGAGCAGCAGCCTGGAGACTCAAATACTTCTTATGCACGGGCAGATGCTCCTAGGACCACAGCACTTCGAGCTTGGAGTCCAGTTGTGTGTATAACGTAGGCAGAACCCCCTGCGCTCACGATAGCAGTGCTTGCTCAGGATCTCCCTTCCTCCCAGTCGTGCAGGTGCAAGCTGTGTGACACAGAGCGGCGGGTGGCCCACAGGAAAGGATGTGCTTAGTTACTTCAAAGTTTATTTTCTTTAGGATCTGAGCTAAAAGTTTGATTTCTATAAAGGTGCTTTTAAGTTAGACACCAAGCAGAGAGTGTTGCTGTTGAAGCTATTCACTTGAGGAAAGAAGCAATAAAACGAAGAGTTTAACTGTATGATTTTGTTCCCATCTTCTCTGCCATAAGTGAGTACTCATTGCAATCTGAAAGTATCCTTTTTTTTCTCCCATGCACTGAAGGGCACTGATGTAAAAGGGACAACTGCAAGTTCTTATTGTGTAAAAAGCCTGTTGCATAGCTTATATTGCATGAGAGGCTATTAAGCAGAAACAAAACACAACATAAACAGTACCCCTCCCCCCCCTCAAAAAAAAAGCATGTGAAAATCTTGCTATAGCTTTTTGAAGCAAAAGCATTTTCCTGTGAATTTCAGGAGAATTTGGCAGAAATTATGGGCTCAAATTCTAGCTGGTGCCAGAGCAAAGTTTTGCTGAGGCATTGCGATCCAGTCACATCATGGAGCTTGCTGAGATATTTTCTTATTCTCTGGAAGCGACTGGAAATATTAAAGGCAGAATGGGGTCAACTCAAACTGAGGATATCAGTACAGTTCCTCTCTACAAAGAGTTTTGTGAGTAATATAGGTGAGTTTCCTTTGGATACAAGAGTATTCCAGAGTACGTGGGAAGATGGAAAATGAGAACAATCTCTGCCTTCTCCATACTGTTTTCTTCCTGTCACTCTCTTTTACTTGGAAAACATCGTTAGTGAATAATTTGAATAGGCTTTTAAAAAGAGGCGGAAAAACAATATTGAAACAAAGAAACAAAAGGTAGCTCTTACACCCTTTGAGAAAAGGAAAAGTACCAGGAAATTTATAAACAAAACTAAAGAAAGGTGGAAATAACAAAAATGCAAGCAAAAAAGACCGGCAAAGTACATTCCTTGCAGTCATGAGACCTGTCTCAATATTTCAGGCTTCCCAAACAATGTTAAATAAAGTAATTCAGTAAATAGCAATTTTGGAAGCCTGTTACATGAAATGTAATTGTAGTAGAATTTTTCCTAACCCTCCCGCTTGGCTCACCTTTGAGCAGTTGAGAATGGAAAATTGGAAATCAGAGAGGCCTGTTTGGAAACAGAAAAAAATGAAGCATCATTTTTAAGAAAGTCCTTTCCCTGGAAGACACACATAAGAAAGCAGAGGGCGAGATGGTGCAGGGGAGCAGTGACGCAGGAATTTGAGCAAAGGGTGGCACTTGGCAAACCCCTGATGGGGGCTGAAGGAGAGCAAGGGGAGGAGGTGGAGAAAATTTAGTGTTCTGTTTGATTGATGGTGATGTAGACAAGTTCTTCCTTGTGGCTGTATTTCCCTGCTTTATGTGGTCCTTTCCCTTCTGTTTTATTTCTGTGTTGTGTTTCTGTAAGCTCTAAAGGGAGGTTGCTGAGCTACGTAATAGCACAGGATCAGTAAGAAAGAGGCTGCCCTGCCCTGCCTGCCGGCTGAGTGCAGAGAGTTGAGTCTTTGATGTCCTTCTTCCTGGCTTGGGACCAGGTGCAGGGGAAGGAAAAGGAAAGCTAAGGTTGGTAAATGCAAACAGAACGGTTGGGGCAAGACTGTGTGAACTCCCTGTGTCATCTCAGTGAATCCAGCACTGATGTCCTGTCGTGAAGGCCTTGGCCAGAGGAACGGGCACAGAGGAGCCGCTGGTGGGAGAGCTGGTTACCAGCACTCAGCACGTGCTGCTGCCCCAGGGAGCATCCAGAAGGGAGATGAAACTGTTCCAGGTAACACCTGGTGCACGGGGTGGCCAATGTCATGCTGCCTGCAAACTCCAACAAGCACAGCACAAGCTGGTGGGACCTGTGGGGATCACCATGGTGGGCAGCGTGGCCGGTGGGGGTGATCTGTGAAACTCTCACATGGCCCCTCTGCTCTAGGGAACGAGATGCGTGTTCGGGGAGAGCCCGAAGCACCAGGGAGTCTGTCCCTACCGAAGGGTTCTGTGACTCAGAGCTAGACACGCTGATACCCCACAAGGATTTGTACCTTGATGCTCTGCCTGACTCTGCTGGGTCTTAGAAAAGAATGGGAAGAGCAGAATTACTCTGACTTAATCTAGTCATTTTTTTATAGTTGGCAAGTCGCTTTATAACTGGTTTAGAGATTTAGTATGAACTAAATCTTGAACATAATTCTAGCTGCAAAAGCTTCTGGAAAGTCTGGAAAGCCACATGATCCATGATGTGCAGAAGAAAGTTAGCCAGGAGACGACTCTAGTGACAGCTGAGAGAGCCAGGCAAGGGGGCAGTCTCCCCACTGGTAGGCAGAAGTAAAACACCAACAGCATTTTTACAGCTGCCTCCCGCCTCTGCCCTTCCTACAAGATGTGGGCATGGGAAAAGCAGCCCTGGAGCAGGACAGTGGTTTTCCTCTCAGCTTCTGCACATGGAGCAAGGGGCCCAGCTTGGCCACATGGAAAGTATCACTGGTGACAACTGGTTTGCCCTTGGGAAACTCTCTTTTAAAGCCCATGGTGTGAAAATCCAGTAATGCACTTAGCAGCAGGCAATGAAGAACTGTGTAGTGACGCATACAGTATATCCATATATTATGCACCCATCTGTGCATGTCTGTGTGGACGTGTCTATCCCGTCCATTCAGCAGGTTGATGCCCTACATGGAAGATTTTGCTTTCTTTCTACGTATTGTGTATAAAAAGGCAGCATAAAGGGCAGCTTTGCAAATGTGGCTGAGCAATAGTTGTTCTGGAGTTTCCAGGCAGCCTGTAGTAAATAGGCAATTAAAAGTATTTTTTAGTATGTTGTGTGTTTACTTTGTACAGTTACTGCATGAATTTGAATTTGGGCGGTGGGGCTTACACAGGTTCAAAGAGTAAAACCAAGAAAAAGTGGGGGAAAAGGGAAGAAAGACATGCCCAAGTGCCAGTGGTAAAGGATGCACGCAGCCACAATTACTGTCTGTAACTGTTCAATGTTGCACAGAAGCCACGTTCTTTTCTCAATATTTGCACACAGCTCCTATATGCAACTGTGGCCCAGGTCCTTATTGATGGAGCTGGTCCATAATGAAATTGAGTTTGGTTTGAAACCAGAACAAATTTGATATTGCTGCTTAACACAGTTTTTGTAATCTCTTTGCAATGATATTTACTTTTTGTTGTCAATATTTTAGAAGAGCTGAGAAACCCTGAACTGTAAATTTTACCAAGTGTCAAATCCCAGAGATTACTGAGGGATTGATATATTGGTATCTGATGCCTACTCATATGTGGTTTATTCAGATTTAGTTTTTTTTCTCTCCCTCTCTTCCTGCAGAGCTTTGGAAACATGGGGTAATGCAAGAAGGTTTCTCAGCACTATGACCACAGATAGTTGAAACACTTAAGTTGATAAGTTTACAAGCTTGTACTCAAATATGTTATCTATTGTTGTTATGTATTTTGTAATAGCAGTAGAGGTAATGAGTTTATGCACTGTCCTACTGCCCTGGAAAAGCCCTTTTCAGGCCTCAGACTTGCAGGAAGGGCTGGGGGTTATAGGCAGTACAGGATCACAGGACTTTCTGCATGCACTCAGGAGCGGGAACTCTTCCTGAGTCAGCAGCAACTCAGGGATCCAGCACATGGTCAGGAAGCAGTTCTTGTTTTCTCAGTGAAATTTAAAGAAAATGTTTTGACAGGTTTTTGGTTAAAAATCATGACGTGCGGTTCTTGAATCATAGAATGGTTAGGGTTGGAAGGGACCTCTAGAGATCATCTAGTCCAACCCCCCTGCACACACAGGGTCACCTAGAGCACGTGGCACAGGACTGCGTCCAAGCGGGTTTGGAAGATCT
>NW_010588534.1:445068-456006 GCF_000705375.1 Tinamus guttatus
CTCATGGTCAACTTGTCATCCACCATGACACCCAGGTCTTTCTCCGCAGAAAGGGGATATTGGTTCCAACATCCTATGCAGTTTCTGAGCTGATGATTTACATTGTCTACTGAAAATTCTCTCCTAGCTTCAGATGGAAAAAATGTATATTTGTAGTTAAACGCGGTCAAAAAAATGAAGAAACTGTTTTTCATTTGCTTATTTGGGTGAAATAAGAATTACACCAACACATTTATTCCAGTGAAATTGTAGAATGGGAAAAAATGCATTGAAAAATGTAACTTTTTGCTTCATTTTGGTTCTGCAGAAATGTTAAATTTACAGTGAGGTGATTAGGTTTTGTCTGGACTTCATTGTTTTGACATAGGTTGTGTATAGCAACTCCTGGGACTCAGGCTACCTGTAAGTTGTCTTATTTTGTTTCCCTAGGTGACCTTTAAGAAAAGCCACCTTCAGCACTTGGCAGTGACATCATGGCCAGAGAACACAGCAACATTGAGACCTACTCCATGTTTTACGAGAACATTCTCCAGCAGGAGCATTGTCTCCTTTGCCAAAAAGAGGGTCTCGAGTTGACACTCTGGGATGAGAGCAAGGCGGTTTCTCTGGGTGGGAGGCAGTTGCTCACAAGCAAGGAGCTGTGGGGCTGGGAGGTAGCAGCGTTGGGCTCTGCCGGGTCGTCACTGCAGCACGTTTGTGCTTTGCTTCAGGAGCTGCATGCGGCGGGGGACTTCAACGCCACGAGGTAATAACATGGCTCCTTTTCTTTTTCCCCAAGTACTCTAATAAATTCTTTGAGGCAAAATACATCGTTACTTACAAAAACAAGGATGTCCCAATCTAGATAATAAAAACTGACCTGAATGTTATCATGTGCAACACAGAGCAGCTGCCTGGATCAGATCCCCAGGGTTTTGATTCATGGTCCACAAGGCCAAGGACTGTGGGCAGGGCAAGACTGACTTGAGTAGCTCTTAGAGCGAGACTGCTTTTCACTAGAAAGCCCATTTTTTTCATCATGATGTCACCACTTCCATTAAATACACACATCTCAAGATTGCCAGTAGGTTGTATACAGGTGGTACAATTGAAATTCCACTTCTTGTGGTGTTGAGATGCAGTAAAAAGAATATTTATCTGTCTTCTGGAGAAATTCTAGAGATTCTGGATTCTAGAGAAATAAGCATCAAGCAACATCATGTGGGTGTAGCTGAGAGATTCTAAAATCTTCTGAATGCTGCACTCCAGTATAGGCAGTTGTCATCACCTGTGGGTTCTGCTTGCAATTGTAGGAAGAGTTGGATGACTGTTGCCTTAGCATTGACCACAGGTGTCTGAAATCGTCAGAGAAGTGAGAAGAGAAGGAGCTGACAATATAATTGATCTGAAGAAAAAGTTCGGTTCCACTGAAAATAATGATGACTTGGAAGAACATTTGTCTAAAGTAAGAAAATATGTATGCGTTTGTAAGTGAGCACACAGCTAATACCTGGCCTGCTTTCTGCACAGGTGGATCCATCATTTCTGTGATTTTTGCATAGTGGAGCTGCCATCCTCTGCCGTTAGGACAGTTTTCAGGAACCAGTCTGCTATTTTGAACAGAGAGGGGAAAACTCCCCCCACCACCAGCACTTGTCACGAATCCTCTAGTTCTGTTCTCATTAAGGACGCTGTAACTAGGTGAAACAGGCTACTGAGTATGATGTGAACCAGAATCCCCATTTAGCTAAATCAGAGCGTTTATCCCATTAGCAATGTTTCATTTCTGGTGTGTTTACCTGCATGGTGTCTTGCATTTGATTTCCTTCTTCTTCTTTTTTTTTTTTCCTGTTCTCAGACCATGTTCACATTTCCTGTTTCCCTGGAGACACTGTCATGGAAATGTGTTACCACAGGCTGAGCTGCTTCAAGCTGAGAAGCCTGAAGATTCAAGAATTAAAATTAAATACAAACAGTTGCCTGCTTTTACAATAATATTTACTTCAAAGCCCCACGTTTTTCCTGGGGAAAGTGATCTTTGTGGCTCCTGACATCTTCTCCAGCAGGAAGAGCTGTAGCTCGCGCGGGACGGGAACATGAGGCTGGGCAAGCTGGTGCACGAGCTGAAGGTGCCAAGCTGTGGAGACGAGCTGCCCGGAACGCTCAGCTCTCTGCAAAGCTGAGCAATGCAGAGCAGGCGCTATCTCCCTACCATTTTGTTTGTTATTAGTGTCTTATTCACAGAAAAACTAACAGCCAGATTGGGCTTACTCATTCAGTAAGTCTACAGGCTCTTGGTGTGACTGCAGTTGTGAGGTACGAAATCTGTACTTTATTTCCCTCTAAACTGTGGGTAAAAAGGTGGTCTTCATATGTAAAGGCAGAGAAACAAATCACTGATGCCTACCTGAAATAAGAGTATGGTAGCCTACAGTATTCCTAATTCAGCTGCTAACTGAGAAGGCTAATGATAGCCATTTATTAAAATTAACTATTTTACACCTGACCAAAACATATGAAAAAGAAAGACCATGGGGACAAAATGAAATGGAGTGCTAGCTTGGGAGGAGACAGAGATTTTGTGAAAGCAGTATCTGCTTAAGGAAAGCAGAACACGGCATGAGGTTTATAAATTTAATTATGGCAATGCAAGATGAGGCACGAGGATGACTAAATTAGACTAAAGGGAAGATGAATGGAAAGAAAAGTGCCCTCCTGCTTTAAATGAGGCTGATTAGAATGGAATAAACAGGTTATTGATTGCTAGATGGGTTAATCAGCTGCACATGTAGAGCCAGGGGAAGGCCGAATGGATCCTATTTGTTAATTTAAAATGAGTAAAAGCAGCATGGGTTTAGGGGGCTTATTAATTTTAAAGCCAAATAAAACTGGATGTGCGTACACTCAGTTAAGTTATATCAGAGAGATGCTAAATCACTCAAATGCTTTATTAATTCATATTAAGTTTAGATCAGGCAAAGATGGATTGAGTTACTGCCAATTTGCCGATTTAAATAAGAAATATAGCTATCTTTATACAATTTAAAAGAAAAGCCTAAAACAGAAAATAACTGGGGAAATTTGGCTTTTTAAAAATGATAAAACTAGCTCATCTTGCTGAGACATCCCTGCTTTGTGGCTGACCTTGAAATGAGCCTGAAGATCTACAAATTTGTATTTCACTGTGCTCTGCGCCAAGGGCAGAGGGTGCCAGCTCTGGCTTTTTCCAGTTCAGGTGGTGAGAAAGGAGAGAGCTCTGCTGTGCCTGGCACAGTAACATGTGTAATATACATACACGTTTGTGTTTGTGTTTAAACCAAACAGCAAGACCCTGCCCAGAATGGAAACAAGCTCCAGCACACGCATTTTTCCTTGAGAGGCGCTGAAAGCAAAAGCTGATTAGCATCTGCTAATCTTTCTAATAAATAAAAAAGATCAAGTTTTGCCTTGTGGGGCTTGTTTGCGTTCACTTGAACTGCTGAAATGTGTGAGTGAAATCAAAGAGGTGCAATTGTACCTGTGGAAAAGATAATGCTGTTTTCAGTTAAAAGGATATATTGACACCTCTAGCTGTAAATCTGGCCTAAGAAAAAAATGAATTAAAAAAATTCTGAACATTTCCCTCTCTGATGAATCCCTCTTGTCCATCCTGTTCGCCACTTTGCCTTCCAAAAATCTGTCAGGCCTTTATTAGGAAAAAAAAAAAAAAATCATAGCATTTCAGCCCCAATTTACTAAATATGCCCGAGAGGTCACTTTCCAAGTAATCTAGCGCAATATGAAAGAGAGAAAATCTCTGCCTTCCTAACTGCTCTGCTCTCCGTGATGCAGGAAGCCCTGCAGAACAAAAAGTGGCGGCTGAGGGCAAAGGCCGTGGCAGAACAGGAGGTGACTTTGTTTCGGGGTCAGCTGGCAGCTGCCAGGAAGGTGCTGGCAGAATCTCAAGCTGACAACGGCAAGCTAAAGAAGCAGCTCGAAAAACAGGTATTTACAGGAGCCTGGTCCTCATTCCTCCACGTAGCGTCCTCCTCTCCCTCCCGCCTGCTCCCGTGGGGATTTTGCCCACCGTAACTCTAGAAGGGAAATGCTTTCAGAACCAGTTGAACACTGTGGTTACTGAAACAGGATATGTATTTTTATGGCATTGGAACAAGGCATTCGTTCGGGCCCCTTCACTGATGCAGGTAGAAAGAACCAAGGGAGAATCTCAGAGAAAGTCATATACCAAAATGACAGCTACAGGCCCTACATTTATATATGCAATCAACAGTGGTGGATATAGGTTTTAGTACCAGGAAGAAAGACAGTATTTTATTGCACATACACAAATTTTTAACTTAGAAATCTGGAAGTCATTGGTGTTCTACCCCATCATTAAATTTCAAGGAAACTTCCAGAAATGTTGTCATTAAATCCAGACCAAATTTGTTTTGTGATTTTTACCGCCTTGGTGGATATATCACTGCCACAACAAGCTCCCTTCCACTTCAACACATGGCTGCACAGCCTGACATGGCCCATTCCTCCGAGTCAGAGTGAAAAGCACACCCTTCACTTGCGAGATAATTAATGCCACTCAGCTTGGCTGCACGGAAAATAAGTCTTGTCAAACCAACCTCATTTTATTCTGCTGATAAGGTTGCAAGTTAGGCTGATAAATATAGTGCTGTAGGGGTAAGACACAGTTGGAATGACCTTGTAAAGCTTGGGTTAGTGCCATTCAACCATTTTGTTTTCAAATTTAGTTATGCAATAGCAACAAAAATGCTAAATGGATTAAGAGCTAGTGTTTTGACACATAAAAATCTATTATTTTCAAGAAATTAAGATGTTTCTGATGGGATTCTACAGGGGGTGATAGGAGACCTATCAGTATTCACCACTTACGACAGCAATTCGGAAATACAAAATTCTAGATTATAAAATTTGTCCATTACAGCTTTGCGTTGGATCGTCAGTGAATTTGGTGAGTAACATTTAGTAAATGATGGTGTGGACAGAGCAGACATACAGACCCATGCCAGAGGAAGAACAAGAAGAAAGCTTGTCAAATACCCCCTGGGCATGGGAGATCTCTGGAAAATAGTGGAGCTGTAAAGGAGGGGAATAAATCAAAGCAGATGACTGACTGACCATGCAGTATTGGAATGGGCAGACGTTGCAGCCTTTGAGTTTATAAAAGGGAGAATAGTACAGATATGTTAAGAGTGAGTTTGTACCTTTTCATGCAACACACTGAAATAGTGCAGTTGGCTCCAGGGTGCACTGCTTTAAGGGGATAAAGTGAAACTTGAGAAGATGCAGGAGAGAATTACAAAAAATGGTGTGAGCGCTACAGAAAACACTTTCTAGCAAGGGCCACTTCAAAGGCTCAATCTACTTAACGTACATAAAAGCGACTTGATTACAGTCTACAGATATTTTTGTAGAGAGGCAAATAGACACTAAAGGATTCTTAGGCAAAGGGCACAACAAGAGACAGTGCTTAGAAGCTGAGGCCAGACAAAGAGAAAACGCTAAATTACAAACATTTTTTTTCAATATGTGATTAACCAAGGAAATGAGGATGTAGCTACTGTGAATATCTTCAGGTCAAGACTAGAGACACTTTAGCCAAATCAGCCTTCTCATTCCAGTAATTGAGATTAATGTGGCGTGCGATATTAAAAAGTCAGATGTGACACTCACTTGCTCCCTTCTGCCCTTATTAGACCCGACACTCCAGTCCTAGTAAGGCCCAGCTAGTTCCCAAAGATGCACGTTTGGACTCTGACTGCTTTTAAGTCTGACTTTGTGTTCAGGTTTCTTACTGGGATGGAGTTGCCTTTGATAAATTGGTTTTCTTACCTGACGAGCTGCCAGTTACTTCCCAAAGCCTCCCTGCTTCTGCCAGCCTTCAAGAACTCTTTACTCCCTCCCAGTTTCTGACGTGGGCTCCTCGATCCTCCTCTCCTTCATACCTTCTCCCTCTGTGAGGGACTGGCAGGTGGCATTTCCAAAGAGCAGAGTCTGCTCCACAGCCCTTGACTGCAGAGGGGGCACTTGACCCAGGGTCCACAAGATTGGTGCTGCCACGGGTAGAAAAACACGATGCAGATCCTGATTTCTTTTTTTTTTTTTTTTTAAAAAAAAAAACTGTTTCATTTGCTTTTATGGAAGCTTTGTAAATATCAAGCCGTGTGGGATGGGCTCTTTTCTCATTCAGCTGAGGCGGGGAGGACACCACTGACTCCAGAGAACTGCTCGCCAGGGTTCAAAAGTCTATGTAAATGGGTGGGTATGGACATTGAGTGAAGCAGTCTGATCCCAAAACATTCGTAGTCTTGTGTTGCAGAAACAAATGCTGCTGGAAGCAGAGCATAGGAAGACACAAGAAGCCAGGAGCAGGGAAATACTCAGTGCAGTGAAAGCTGAAAACATGGACAAGATGCTTGAGGAGATGGAAGAAAAAGAACAGAGACTGAAATTCCGGATCAAGGAAGCTGAAAAAACTTCCAAAAATAAGTCAGCACCAGAAAAAAAAGAGCCAAAAAAGAAATGCAACAGGTAACCTCATTCTGCATGTTAGAAGGACAAGGAGGGCAGTTTCTGGAGGGACACATCCTGGGGTTTACTGTTGTCCGAGTGAATGAACACACAGGGAAGGGAATGGCTTCACTTCAACTGGGCCACAGAGACAGCATTAGTTTTAACTGATACCATCATGCTGAATGGATGCATTGCGTTTAAATTTGTTATTGCATTGCTAGTCATTGATTTAGTGCAATCGAGTAACAAGATGCACTTTTGAGATTGTCTCCCTGTAAAAACCACTGCAGAGATTTTAACTGCTTCAATTTAAAAATTGATTTAGTCAAGTAAATGTAATTTCTCTGTATAGCAGAGCTGCTAGAGTGGGCTGTTGCTATGAAATTTGTGCAGTGTTTCTTTTGTAGAGCAGCCTGCAGAACAAAATATTGTTTGGGGAAAAAAAAAAACCCACACTTGATAAGACTTTAACTAGATGAGCCCATGAACTAGCTGCCAACAATATCTCTTATCCCTTTGCTTTCATGATCTAGGAAGGAAAAAAAAAAAGCAAATGTATCTGGCTGCCTGTCTTATAAACCAAGCAAAGTATTTTCTGTCCTCAGTCTCCGAGCATACCAAGGTGAAAGTGCTGGTGTTTGCTTTCCAGAAAGCGTCAGGATGACAAACGCCATTCTGCTGGGAACACTTTCCCCAGCTGCTGGCACGTTCTCCATGTGAAACCATGTGACAGAGAGGAACTTGTCCGCAGCAAAAGCGAGCACGCGAGGCCGCTGACTGCATTGCTTTCTGCCTCTGATAAAATGCTGAGCCTTCCAGCTGCTTTTACCAAAGAAACCTTGGAGAGACCAGAGGTGTTATCTGCCCTGAAGGGGAGGAAAACAGAAAACTGGCCCTGCAGCGGGGAGGTTTTTATTGCCACGCAACAGTCCCAGCTGCAGCTGGCACCTACGCGGGCATTAACACTAGCAAACTGTAAACATGAGTTTAGCTCATACAAACAGTATATTTTGAGGAAAATGATTCAGAAGCTCACTTTCACATCTTTCTGTGTTGAGGCCAACTACAGAAAGAACGCAAATTACAGTCTTTGGGAGTGTAAAGTTGCTCTTTTTTCACATACTTGCACCCTGAAATCAGAGGTAGGGTCTTGTGCAATTAGGGTTGCACATGGAGGACAGCGAGAAAAAGCCTTCTGTGCACACCTTCCTCCTGCAATGCCCCAAACATCCATATTTGCTCCCTCTACAAGAGTGTGCTGGGCATCAACATGGTGCCCTTTAAATCTGGGACCGTGCTTTGAGCCAGAACTGCCATGATGATTTTTTTTGTTGCTGCCATTAATCCTTTTACTCCCTTTTAGATAAGAAGCCAGCCAGCCCAAGAATGCAGTTTAAAACTGGAGGCTTTCCAGCGGGTTGATGAACTGCAGTGGCAGTTTATGCCCTGGAAGCTGCAGGTCCCCAGGGGAACGTGAGTGCAGGTACCACGAGGAGGAGTTGAAATCTGCTGTTATAGCCACAAATCTTGCGATTTCATGTTCTGCCTGCCCAAAACCCACCTTAACCTTTGCACCAAGAGACAATTTCAGCCAAATGTGGAAGAGGAGCAGAAAGCTTCCTCTGTAGTGAAAGCATCCAGGTAGAGCAGAAAGACCGCAAAGAGGCTCAGGCAGTCAGTCAATATTGAAAGACTGCAGGCTGCTTTAGGCAGCAGATGGTCAAGGATCCCAAGAAACACTTACTCTTAAGCTAGTAACTCTGAACTGTAACTTGTGTTTTCTTGCCTTGAGATCCTGGGAATCTCCTGCCTTGCTTTGAGATCATGGGAGTCATGAGAAGAGCTGCATTTTGAGGAGGGGGCAATAAGGATTCCAAGAAGATGCAAAACATGCTTCATTAGTGCCCCTGTTCTTGGAGCAGCTTGTTTATAAAGCATGTGGGTGATCTGACTAAATATGTGCCTATAATTGCAGGTATCCTTAAAGGATCTTAAAACAGCAGTGAGAACTTTCTTCCCTTAACAGAATTAATCAGGAACTTTAAAGCTGTAGCAAAAGCTTTTCCGCTGGTAGGAAATTTTGGTAAGGCTTACTTAATTCAATGGCTTGATTAGCAATTCATATGCCTATCTGGCCCAAGTTGCTGCTTTTCTCTGTGGTATCAAAATCCTTCCTGCTATTTAGTCAGACAAACCCATCCAGAAAATGAGATGGGCAAGACCTAAATTCCAAGTAAACTAAACAAGGAGAAAAACAAACAAACAAACAAAAACAAGAATCAAAAGGTGCATTTCCATGCCATAAGTACTAAAAATCTAACTGTAGTTGCTTTTTGCAAGGAGGTATTAATTATTCCTGACAGAGGAAACCTAGAAATGCTTATTAGCAAACTGCAGAAGCCAACACATGAACCAGTCATGGTACAATAAAACACTAGGGGGTCTTTGATTAATACTCACGGATTAATGCCTGATTTCTCTTATTTTAAAACAACCAAGTTCGGGGGAAAAGGAGATGCAAAACCTCCAAGTCATGCTGCTGCTACTGAGGGAAGAAGGCAAGACAAAAAAGAGATGGATGATTTTTCCTTGCAGTGAGTTTCTCCTGCTCAGTACGATGCAGAGCTGGAAGGATTGTGCAGATGTCTTGGAGCACTCTGTGCTCAATAGCAGCTCCTTCAAAATACAGGCACCTCTTCGGAAGCATGTTAAACTTCTGCAATATATTCTAGCTACTTTTTGAAATTATTGTCCTATGTCTCTAAGAGTAGATGGATTTATCATTTTTATTTCCTTTTCAAAAGGCATAAAGAAGACTGCAGAGCTGTAGTAGATCAGTATCAAATAGCTGTCACTTCTGATGCATTAATACTAGTACTCATAGAGGTAAGCTGGACTTCTGGCACATCAAGATTTATCATTTCTATAAATCTGAATCACAGAGTGTCACTATCCTGGCTCAAGACCTATAGCACTTGGCCACTCTTGTTTGCACAGAGGGGGCAACTGTTCAATTGCTATGGCCTTGTTTTAAATGTAAAAAAAAAGGATTAAAAACCCCCTGAACTGCCTGCATCAAGTAAGTCTTTTCAGCTACTTTGTAAGCAGAATCTGCAGATTTGCCTCGAGACCCACATCCTCTAGCAATTTCTCCTCTCCTCTTGCTCTATCTTCATTCACATCCTCCTCCTCTTCCTTCTCGCTGCATTGAACTTTGCCCTTGGTAGCATGAAAGAGTTGCAGCACTTCTGTCTGTGTTCACGTGATGCTTGCACCAGGATTCCTCTCAAACCCCTAGAGACTTTGACATGGGCACTGAAAACATTCTGCCCACAGAAGAGCCACCTGCTGCTTCAGCAGAATCACAGAGTGGTTGAGGTTGGAAGGGACCTCCAGAGATCATCTAGTCCAATCCCCCTGCTCCAGCAGGGACACCTAGAGCACAGGGCACAGGCCCAAGGCCTTTGGCCATGCATGCCCAAGCTGCATGAGGAACAAAGCTCCCCAACACAGGCTGAAACACTTTGGAGGGTACCTGAGGAAGAAGATCACCACTGTGGTCAATGAGTTCAGGATTACCTCTATGTAGCAAAAAAATACTCTGACCTTTTCACCCAAGACCATTGGCAAGGTTTGCACATAGTTAAGTGGTGCAGCAAAAGCAAATGGAAACAGAGACACAACACAGGGTTTGATCACATTAGGAGCAGTGGCAAACATCGTTTTTTGTTCAAAGGGCCGGCCATTTTTTAGTGGCTCTAGGGCAAGAGTTGCGTGGCTGCACTTCTGTTTGTTAGAAGGCTAAAAATGAAGACTGGAATTAACTAGGGAATCTAGCATCACTGGAAACAGATTATATATATAAAAAAAGGGCAAAAATCTCTTTTTCATGAGCTGTCTCCTGCTGGAAAAATAAAGATAAATATAGTCATTACTATGAAAGCAAAGGACTTGCGGGGTGCTAATAAACAAAATTGCTGCAAGTAGTTTTTGTTCTCCTCTGTGTCAGGATTTCACACTGTATTTACCAGATTAAACAATCTATTAGTGCTACCCTGAGTGCTCACAGCTCTCTTTGGCTTTTTATTTTTGTATATACATATATTCTGCGTACGGGCCAGGCGTCCCAGCTTTGGCGTTACTCCGTTTTGACTCCGCGTTGCCCGGCTGGGCAGGCGGGCGCCGGGACGCAGCAGCCACCCCCCCTGGGCCCCCTCTGCAGCACCCGGGTGCAGGGAGCAGCGCCGCAGCACGAGGAACCTGGCACACACCGAGGACAGCAAGTGATGGTGGCGCTGGCAGCAGGACCGTACGGTGGCAAAAGCAGCAACTTGGTGGCTAGTGTGAGTTGTATAAACCATGCATGTTTTGTCTGGGAAAATATGTTAATTTCCCTTAAAGATTTATCTTTAAGGACAAGGGGACCACTAT
>NW_010588535.1:0-10374 GCF_000705375.1 Tinamus guttatus
AAAAAAAAATCCACTTTCAGGCCTCCAAGTTGCAGAAGGAGGAGGACCTGCGAAAGGTAGAGGTTGAGACACTCCAGGCTCAGCTGGCTTCAGAGCAGAAGGAACTAGCAACAAGGAAGACCCATGTGGATGAACTGAAGGATGAACTGGCTACCCAGAAGCGCAAGCATGCAGCAAACCTGAAGGATCTCACCAAACAGCTTCAGCTAGGTTGACATTATTTTCACATTTAATAAGTCAGCCCAGTTTGCCTAGCCCTCTTGTACATATATACGAGCAGCTGAACACTTTTTCTTACCCATATTGAAAGATCAGTGTCTCTAGGCACCAGTACCATACTCTGCACCAGGTAATGATTTTAGTCATGAGATACCACAACGGAGCTGGTGTCCTGTCATTCATTAGTTGCTTGCATAGTGTCCTAATCAACAGGAGAATCAGATTTCCATCTTACTGTTCCCAGTCAGCCCTGAAAAGGGTATTACCCCTTGGATTGAGAGCTACTGCAGGGCATAGGGTTCTTTCTTGGTAGGCATTGCTTCCAGGTACTTCATGGGAGGGGACACAGAAGGGGAGCTGTTATTTCCTTTTTCTTGAGATTTTAGTTGCTGACCTTATCTTTCAGTTGTCAAACCGTTAAATTCTTGCAGATCATCAGGGCTTGGGTATGTTGTGTCACAGTACATTTTTTTACTTTAGGCTTCTGTTGCTAACAGTAATTTTGTTTGGCTTTCAGCACGGAGGAAATTGGATCAGATGGAAAATGGTAATTATGACAAAGAAGGCAGCAGCATGGGGAGTCGTTCCAGTTCATCAGGTAATGCAGCAAATAGCAGGGCTGGCAGAAGCGTCCTTGGCTCTCAGTGAGGTTGCCATGGAGTACTCCTATGAGCCTGGCTCTTTCTAGGGCTCCCACACGTGTAGTATGTGGGTAGTCTCCCATTAAAGCTGACAAAATAGCCTTTAAGCACTAAAATGCAACAGGCTCTGAATGCAACAGTAGGTGATTATTCTTATTACAAAATTAATGTTTATATTTTCTTTACTTTTTTATTTTATTTTTTTAATGATGACTTTTACACTGCTTTTATGCTTGGAGGAAGCTCAGAGAATTCAATGAATAGGAGCCCCTCTTAAATGCAGCCAGAGGCAAAACAAAACCTAACAGCTGCTTCCAACACTATTTAATTGCACTATTGACAGTTGCCACTGTGTAAATGCTAAATCAATTAGCATGTTTAGAGGCGCTTATGTATTTGTGTGAAATTCATTACTTTTTTATCTAATTAGAAGTGAGATGTTCAGCATTGAAAATGTCATCTGTTTTCTTAATGTTTGTTTTAAATAAGTTTAATTCTGTCTAAGTATCTTGTAATCTTACTATAAAAGAGATTGAACTTGAAATACTTGTTTTGCTCTCTGTTTCTAAGTGACAAGTACTGCAAAGTATTTATGCACAGTGCTTTGGCCGCTGTGTATACAGCTTTCATATGTCTGTAATTTTAATGGACTCTGAAACTAAACTGTTTAAAGTCAGCTTAGTCCCGTGTAAAGTAATATCAACATGAAGGTACTTAGGTAGGAAGAAGCATTACTGATGTAAGCACAGTTATGCTAGGGGAAGCCTGTTCATGCCAGGCGGCTGTACTACTGTTGTAGGTATAATTAAGATGTTATATGTGTTGCTTATATAGAAACCAAGTAGCATCCAAATGAGATTGACATTTGAAAAGAGGAGTGTTTTGTCTGTCCTAAGCTGCTGAGACTCTAATGCACTGGTGGGAGACATTCTACCCCATGTGGAGCAAGGGCTTTACAAATGCAAATGTGTTGGCAGGCTCCCTTAACGCTCGCAGCAGCACCGAGGATCGGTCCCCGGAGAACACGGGCTCCGCAGCCGCCGTGGACAGCTTGCCAGAAGTGGACAAGTCCGTCCTGGTTGAAAGGATAGTGAGACTGCAGAAGGCACATGCTCGAAAAAACGAAAAGATGGAGTTCATGGAGGACCACATCAAACAACTAGTAGAGGAAATCAGGAAGAAAACTAAGTATGTCTTGAGTTTGGTTCATCTGCTTTCTCCATTTTCAGCTGCTGCACTGGACAGAAGCATTCTGGATTTTATTTAAGACCAGTGATTGTCTGAATGAAAATAGTTAAGACATTATTTCAGTGACAGTAGATTTCAAAGGTATAGTTAATCTTGGATTTCCCCACCCTTTTCCCAGCTGTTTTCTAATTGCTGTCCAAGTTGTTCCCTACCTATATGTGTCCTGGAGCCAGCAGTATTAAAATTTGTCAGGAGGAATGGAATGGTGCAAGTTTCTTGGTAGCAAAATGGCCACCTGGTTACTGATTTGAGGTGGATCGTTGCCACTGGCCAACAGGAGAGTTCAGCCTCTGTGTGCTGAAAAGGGTGCTGGTTGTAAGTGTGTGTTTTAGACTGAGAGGCTGCGTAATTCCAGATTAGTCTGGCCTGCAGGCCAAACCTGCACAAAAGCTTGTCCGTATTTAGTACGTGATTCCATTTGCATGGAAACCTAATGTTTTAGAGTGACATCTAGAATACAGGTGCGGAAGAAACTGTCGTGTATCTTCTGAAAAGCACTGTAGACTGTTACTTATAGCGCTTTCTTAACGTGTCTGTACTCTTCTACTCATGTGGTACTTTTTCAAGGGACCAGATTACAGTTTGTGGAGACTCCTAAGTGTCTGTATTTCCTATTTCATCTTCAGAGACTTTTAAGGCCATGATTCCATGTCTGGAGTCTACAAACACTATAATAAGAAAGAGGCAATAATTTAAATTATATATAGTTCAGGGAGAGAATTTCAAATTTTGAGGTAACTTTAAATCCCATTTAAGTGGGATTGTTTGGTCCTTCAGGAAAGGAGTAGATGGAGAGGCATCTTTTAAGCAACCTTTTTGCTCCAGCTGCATTAGTACTTCTTTAAGTTCCTCTGACTATGTAATCCCTGTGTGTTGTAGTTGCTCCACTGTCAAGAGTCTCTTATAGCATCTGTGTGATTTAGATTTTTCTCTATCCTGGAAACTGCGGCTTCCCTTTAGTTGGCAGGATTTGAATTTATTGCCTTTCTGGTAAAATAACAGTCCTTGAAAATAATGAGAGGAGAAGTATTTATTTATTTTTACACCCACACATGCGTAATGTCAAGATTCGAAAGGTACTTTGTCTTCCTTTTCACTGACTTGTAATGCTATGATATCTTTTTGACTTTTTGACTTTTTTCTTTCCCTTTCTTCTCCCAGAATTATTCAGAGCTACATTTTGCGGGAAGAAGCTGGAACGCTTTCCTCGGAGGCCTCTGACTTCAACAAAGTACACCTGAGTAGGCGAGGGGGGATTATGGCATCTCTCTACACATCTCATCCCGCCGATAGCGGCCTCACGTTAGAACTCTCCTTGGAGATAAACAGGAAGCTGCAGGCTGTGTTAGAAGATACCCTACTGAAGAATATTACGCTGAAAGTGAGTAACTGTGGTGTTCTTTCAGCTCGTTGAGAACTGGAGATGTTTAACACTGAGCAGAGAGCGCTTGAAGTAGATGCTTTGGGCATCTTTTGGGGTCCCAGCATAAGATGCTCAATAGGTTGGCTCTCAGCAGTAGATTCTGGGCTGCCTGCACAATCAGGAAGAAGGCCCTCCGTACCCTTCTGCCACCATCAGCAGCTTGTGCCTGGCCGTGTGCCAATTGCTCAGTGTCATTTTGGGCAGCACCTCAGCTGTGATGAAAACGTGGCAGGCTGGAAATGTTCTGCAGGCTGCCAAGTGCACTGTGTATTGCAGAAGCTGGAAATCTTCTCTTTCCTGTGATAATTGCTCCCCTTGAAGTGCAGAGACGGCCCTTACAGTCTTACCAACGGCCTGTAAGACTCGTTCAGAGCTTTGCAGAGTTTGTTGAAGCAGGTTTGCTTTTCCCCACGCCCAGCTAATCATTTTTTAATTTGTTCTGGATACTTGACATTTCAAATGCTGACCTAGATGGTAATTTTTAACTTCTTAGTGCATTTTGTGCTGATTGTCTCATTTTTCTTGTATTTATCTTTCTCCCTTCCCGCCCCGCCTCCCCAAAGGAGAACCTTCAGACTCTGGGAACAGAAATTGAACGGCTCACTAAACACCAGCTTGAACTGGAAAGGAGAATAAAGCCAACATAACCAAACTTCTATGGAATAACCAGCATGAAGATGCAGAAAAGGCAGGTGCTACAGACCATTGCTTTTTTACAGTTTTCCTCAAATATGGTTACCTGCTGGCGCAAGCATCCAGTACTTTACATATACAGCCCTTAACTATACAGGCTGTCTGTCTTCGAGTGAGAGAAGGTCCACAGGGTTTGGCATCAGCCTGGTTCTGTCTGCCCAGTAGCAGACTGAGATGTTGCTGGATTTTATGCACACTACAAGGAGGTGAAACATTTTGTTTGAAACATTGCAGACGATTTGCAGTGCTTACTGTGTTTTGAATGAGTTGCAATTTGGTTTTAATTTCTGCACTGTATAATTAATTACTTTTAATGATGGAGCTTGGAAAAATGAAGCTGATTATTTTTTTAGTTGCTGTTGAACATATCCAGCCTTACTGAACTGTAAGGGCTTTCAGACATTACTTCCTCCCTTGCATATTTTTCTGATATTTAGGTTGATTGAACATTTTTGACATGTGCATGGGAAAATGCTTTGTCACAAAATTTAAGTGACAGCCATGGCAATGCATATTTTCTACTTTAGGTTAGCATTCAACTTGGTGTTTCTTTTAAATAAGAGTGAAACAACATTAAAATTAAGGGATTAAGAAACTTGCTGGTTCAGTTGCTGAGTATATTTGATTGAAATGAGTGTCAGCTCAACAAATCCTGTAATCCCCTGATCTTTACATGTTTGAATCTAAAGAATTCTGATCTCAAGTAGTTAGTTACTAAAGTTCTCTGACTTTCTGCATAACTAAAAATATTAAAAAGTTGGAGTTTAAATTGACCACTGTTTCCTCCTGATTCAATCTGTTTTCAAAATATAAGCCTGCAGAGTTTACTCATTAGCTATGGATAGACAGGCCCGTGACAGCAGCAGTAAGAAATGGGCAGTGTATTTAAGTGGGTTTGCACTCTACTGGTTCATCTATAGAAGTGGCACAGAAATCGGAGACTCTTTAATTTTTCCGTTGTGAAGGAGACTCAAAATGTTGCGAACTCAAACCTTAATCCCTCAGTGACTGAGTGTGGTGGAGGGCAGGTATCACAATGACAAGATTCTTGTTTGTCACAATGTCCTTTTCATGTACCAATTCCAGGATAGCTTACAGGAACTGGAATGTCTTTATTCCAGCAGTAAATGCATAGATTTATGCATTTATTGTCTTTTGACCAAAATTTAATGAACAGAGCCAGACCAGGTCACGGTGTAAATATGTACTTTTGTCTTTTTATTAAATATTTGCACTTATCATGAAGAAAAATGAATGTGCACTTAAGAGTAATGCTTCAGCTATTTTAATTAGAAAGGACACTTGAAAAAAGAAAATTATTCTCTCTTATTCCAGTTGCTATTTGCATCATATATAAAACAAGAGGCCTGAATCCTGTAGCACAAGGTAGGAAAATGTATCAAAGCACCTAGACAACTTCAGTGTGTGGCCTCCATTTTCCGGTGCCACCAAGTCCCTTGAGGAATTTGGGGGATTCAAAATGCACTGAATTGAGCACCAGGGCCCGATTTGGCTCTTATGGGTAGTTTGGTGCAAGACAGAGACACCTTCCTTTTCACTTTGGAGATGGGCATCTCCGAACATGCTGGTAAGGTTGTCCACAGAGCCTCTGGAGTCTTGAATAGCCAGTCTTTATACTAAGAGGATTACGTGTTTGTTTAAAAAGAGGAGATGAAAACAAGTGATTTAAAACTTGATGAGCCTTGTAGGAATGATAATGCTTTAACCTAGATGGTTTTTATACACATACATATATTTTTTCAAACTCCTGAGAGCAATGGTTATGCAGAGTGTTACACATCCCGTTACGGGGCTCCTGCATTGCTGCTTTCTGAGTGATGCGGAGAGGAAAATCCCAGGTTCTGCTCAGAGTTGTCACCATCTTCCAGAAAGTTGAGAGCTCCCCCGGAGCAAACAAGCAGTTGGTCCTGACTGAACCGGACCTGCTGTGGAGAGAGAATTCTAGGAAGAGCAACTCGTGTGTCAAAACACAGCTTAGCTCCTGTGCATTAGTGTTTTCATGCTTTAATGTACCAGCTCCCTGGATATTCCCGGGCATTCAGCTGGGTGTCTCCAGTATTTTAGATGCCATGTTAATATTGTATCCATGTTTGTTCTTCAGGTGTACAGTGTGAATGAAGGAGCAATGTGATGCAGATGGAATAAGTGCAATGATATTGTGGAAACTTTTACCTTTTTGGCATGTTTTTTCTTCTTTTAAGTTATTTGAGAAACCTGGTTAGTTGTCCTCCTGCCCTGCTGAAAATGCTGCTTCTCTGTTAATGCTAGGTAAATTTTGATTCTTTTTGGTTATGGAGACACTAAACATCCCCCCAGATCACTTTGTTTATTGCATATGATATTCACTGGACCAAGGTTGCTTTCTAGATGCTTTATTTCAAACATACCTCTGAAAGATGGAAACTTGGAGTACAAAAGTAAAGAAGTTTGAGTACATGACAGGGTGAGTTAGCCACTTAGCTCAGTGCTGCTGCTCATTCCTGAGGGGAAGTGCTGTATTATCCATATAAATGCTGGAGTGAAGCCACCTGCCTTTTTCCATGGGCTCCATTAAGTGCCAGGAGTCGAGGATTGCCGGTGCAGAGAGCAAGGATGCTCTGAACAGCTGCGTAAAGGAGACCAGGCTGCTGGGCAGGGAGCTCTCGAGAGGATGCAAGGCTTATGAAGCAATCACATTTCATTTATCTTGGAAAGTTCTTATCATTGGTATGAATATTAGACTAAAAAATGTCCTCAGATGAAGTGGTATCTTGAAGACAGCCTGGAGCAGTTAGCTACGTATGTGCCATTGAATTCAGGGCCCATTTCGTACCTAATTGCCATGGGCTTTTTTTTTTGAAAATGCCAGCCTTGCAGCTAGTGGTATCCTACAGGCAGGAACCTTAAATCTGTTCCTTGAATACTCAGGGTGCTCTTAATGCAACCACCCTACATCCTGATGTTCTTTGAGGCCCTTCAGGAAAGCTGCCTGTGCTCTTCCATCTGCTGTAAAATCCAGCACTGAAGGTGTCTTAAGCAGGACCTTCCTCGCTGAACAGGTACCACTTCCTGCTCTAAAAGTCACTGGTTTTCTGCCACACAAACCTGTGCAATGTTTTATCCCTAGGAAGCAGTGGGGATCAGCCTCTGCATCTCAGATGTTCTCATCTTCCCTGTTCCAGGCAGCAGCTGCAGAATCTCTATTAAAACACAGCTTAGTCCTTGGAAAACTCTTTGTTAAAAGATCTGGCTCCTAACTAGAAAACTCGGGTCTGTGGCTCCCCAGGAATGGGGGCTGAGCTGAGCGCTGGCACGTTGTGGAGAGCAGGGCCTGCTGCAGCCTCGGGATTGGGCGCCCTCCCCTTGGCTGCCGGGAACAACTGCGCTGATGGACATCAGCGGTAGGTGGCACTCGAAATCAGGTTATCCTGCCCCAAAACCAACCCGAAACCCTTCAGACAAAACTGCTGAGTTGCAGAGGGAGGAGGGTGGTGGTCAGAGCTTTCTCAAGGTGGATGGGGTCTCCTTCCTGTTTTTGTGTTCTGATGGTGAAACTATGTCGAATCTTTCAATATATGTATGTATGTTGTCTGAGTATACACAAATGTCTATTGATTTAATTTTGTAGATACTTGTTTCTGTATAAAGTTTTGGAAGACATCACTATACATTATGTATATATTGTACTTTGAAATAATAAACATACAAATATGTGACCGACTCCAGAGTCTGTGGTTTGCCCCATTGCCCATTTCCTGCAGTCTCATTCGGACACCTCCGGCCTGTCCAGCAGCACAGCCAGAGCTGGAGACCTGTGCACATTCCAGAGCAGAAAGAGGGTGAGATTTTTCCATTTTAGGGTTGGGGAGGGGTGTGCTACAACTAAGTATTGCTGTGACTTACTGTCAATTCCAGTAAGTGGCCTCAAAGACTCCTCTTTTCCTTTCTGTGATGTGAATTTGACAGTCTCATACTGCCAGGAACAAGGGCCAGTTCCCTTGGTCACAGCTCTGCATTTGGCACATTATAACTTGCTGCTTATTTTTCCAGTTAGATCTAATCTAGTTTCTTTGGTTTTAACTATATCACTATAGAAAAATGATGCTGTCATTGCTAGCTGTTTCTTAGGCCTGCATTAAAAGCCCAGGAATCAGTAGCGTATGAACTGCCTTGCCCAAGCAAAAATTGCAGGGGAAGAAAGAAGATTGAGAAGGGGTAAATTGTGGGTTATATTTTAGTATCTCCCCAGTTGCCTTAAGTGAAAGAGTCAGCATTTTGTAGAAATTTGATGATGCTCTCCCACTAGGTCCTCGGGAGCAGGGTAAAGGCTCCTAGAGTGACTTTTTCGGTCACTACTACTTATATGCCCATATGCTGGAGTAGTTTTGCCCTTCACTGCTGTTCTTTTAACCTTTACCATGGGGAGCGGTTGCAAGCTCTTGCTGACAGATGAGACCAAAAATGAAGATCTGTTTGTGCTTCCAGTACTTCGCACTGCTGTTTGGAAACAGCAGCCTAATAACCTTTTCCATGGGGAGCGGTTGCAGCTCTTGCTGACAGACCAAAAATCAAGATCCGTTTGTGCTTCCAGTACTTCACACTGCTGTTTGGAAACAGCAGCCTAAAAGACAAGTTTTCTCGAGCTTCTTGGCTTTGTTATTTGTAAGTGGCCATTTGGCAAACAACTGTTCGTCCCCTCTTGCAGGTAGGTCTGCACTTCAGGCGGGAACAGCCCAACTGTGTTTGCAGAGGAAGGGTTTTCCCAGCACAGCAGTGTTAAGTACTCAGCTGTGAACCAAGCCAATCTGATACTGGAGCTATTAGGTAATAAATATAGAACTTGATGCTAGCAACTTGTCTAGCTGACTGCAAGAGAAAATCACTGCTGCTTTCTTCACTGCTCCATTTTAAGATGATTTTTATTTTAACGCAGAGATAGGGTTGGAGGGTAGGGGTTGTTATTGCTGTTTTAGGTTATTTTGCACTAACCACGGTTACAGACTTTGCAAGATTTTTGCATGCATAAATGTAACTGCAGCATGAGGTGAGTTGTCTTCATCTCACATTTGTAAATGAGCCATTAAATATGTGCATAGCAGTTTTGTCTTGGTGGGTGCCCCTGTGTTTGGAAAAGTGTCTGGCTTTCGTTTTGCAGGGCTTTTCACCAGGGGTAGTTGCATGCTGACCTCAGCAAGGCTGCAAGTGAAGCACCCGGCTTTCAGGCTGGCAAAAGGGCTGCATTTGTGGAATCATTATGGTTGGAGAAGACCTTCAAAATTCATTCTGCTCTGCATGCCCAGGTGCTGCTTAGGAAGCTTCTGTTAAGGAAACAATCCCATGAAAATGCAATAAAGCAATTTAACACATGAAAGCACTGGGAAGTCTCTAAATTCCAACCTAAAGGCTAAAACTAGCAAGAAGAGCCTTAGAGTCTCTGAGAAGTTCTTGAACACTGCCCTGGGCATTGAGAGGGAGGGAGGTAGCTTGGAGCAAGTTGAGTTTAGGGTGATGTTTTTTCAAGCTGAGGTAACTGAGGCTGTGATTTCAGAGAGTGCCTTAGTGAGCTGCTATATTTGTCTTGGTGTTCTAAGCTCCCCCAAGTCCAGGCAGGGCTGGACATGGGAGGAGAAAGTGAGAATTCCTTCTATCAGCGCTGCAGGTAAAAGCAGGGTATGGCAAAGCTATGGCTGAAGAAAAGCAAAAGTTGTGCCACGCAGTTCAAATCTGCTTCATGGCTCCATGGATTTCCTGGAAACCCTGGCAAGTCACAGAGGCTGGAAAACTCTGAGCTGTGCCTCAGACCCACAACCTGTGAATCCTCCAAGTGGCTGATACTGATTTACACTCTACACAGTAGTAATCACTAGTCTTGCTTCACTTTAGTAAGCAAATCGCAGAAGCACTGACTAGATAGGCTCTAGTAAATGTTTAAGGACTTCATCGTTCTGGAAATGGAAGTGGAAAAGGTTTTCCACCTGTGAGCTGATAAAGCTGGTATCAGCTGGTATTAAAGTTGGGGGGACGCAGGGAACACCTTGGCTCATGGTGGGTCATGGCTTCCCGCTCCCCTGGGACAGCTGCCATGTGTCTAACTGGACTCCTGCATCAGGGCAGAGCTGGGGCTGTCCCTGGGCTCCAGCTCCTGCTGCT
>NW_010588535.1:10616-35932 GCF_000705375.1 Tinamus guttatus
ACCTCAGCCCTCCTCCCTCCTCAGCACCGCAGGTTTCGCTTGGCTTCGTTCAGGCATTTCTGGGCGCAGGAGAGGCGCAGCTGGAGCCAAGCAGGCGTTTTCCATCAGCAAGGGCTGGCAGGGGAAGGTCTCCCCCTCCATACGCCATGAAGCGAGTTAAGGATCGACCCAGGTGTTTCTCCCTGAGAGCCAGGCTTGGAGGCGCTTGTTGCTGTTCTGGAACCTGTACTCAGAGGCCCCCTCGCCAAACACCCCAAGGCTGCAGGATGGCCGTGGCCTTGCGCAAATGGAGGCGCACACTGAAAGCAGGAGCTGACAGCCCATGGGTTGAACCAGCCCCATCTTTGCTCTGAAGGCAGGTGAAGCTCTTGCAGGACAAGTGATTTGGCAGCAAATCGGTAACACCAAGACCCCAGGTTACTTAATAATAATAAAACTGAATTTGTCAACTTTTCTTCTTCCAGACTTCCCTTGCTGCTATCAAAGGCTGCTGGTGACAGTGAGAGTTCAAAGCTGAATTTTGACATTGCTCTGTTGGCTACCAGTTTGGGTTAGTCCCTGTTACTTACGGTATCAGAAAAGGAAGCTGGTTAAACATGTGTTAAAAACAAAAAAAAAGTTCTGTGAGAAAACCCCACACTTGCATTGTAATTAGCAGCATTGCCTCAAGCACAGTGTCACAAGCTGCTCTGCTGCACAGCTCCAGGTAGGAGGAAACGGTCCTGGTCAGGTAGAAAAGGTTTAAAATTAAAATGCAAGGGCAAGGTAAAGGTTAGGAAGTGGCTAGCTGGGGAAAAAACTAAGAGGAAAAAAAGGAAATATGATTTTAAATAAATAAAAAGGTAAGAGTGGCACAAAAAGAAACAGGCACCTGCTCTTTGGAGCAGACCCAGGTCCTGGCATGAGAAGAGGTGTCTGAGCAGCGCGAGTGCCGCCGGTGGGTTTACAGAATGTTGTGCTCACGGGCAGAGCCGTCGCGTTTCCTCTTCCTCACCCCACACCAGCACTGCCCTCTGCAACCACAAACCCGGAGTGCAGCTCAAAGCACAGCCTTAACTTCTCCCTGTTACTCTGGAGCATCAAAACGATTTAGTTTTAAGTGGATTTTTATGAAAAAGAAGCAGAAATGCTCTCAGCAGTGTGGCACAGAAAGCGCTTTTACAAAATGTATTTATTTTGGAGGTTCCTTTTGCAAAGTGTCTGCCCACCTTGGTCCTTGTCAGTGCCGAAGCCCATCAATTTTCCCTTCCCCTTTTCCTGCCCGTGTTCCTGTGAGTTTGCTGCTCTGCAGGGAGCCAGCGGCCCCTGTCAGACCTCACTCAGCTCCTTGGTTATTTAATTGCATCTCCGCAGAGGAATGAGACACAGGAGACATCTACCTGGTGCAGCTTTGCACAGGCCAACTCAGGAGCTGTGCAGCGCAGAGGGGGCACCTCAAGAGTATTTGCAGGTTCAGTTTCTTTCCAGCTTCCTCCCAGATCTTAGGACAAATAGCTGTGAGGACAGCAAGGTGCTTGCAGCTCTAGTTTGCTCTTAGGTTCCTGGATACCAAAAAAATGGGAGAATTTGCTCTTCTCCGTGGGAAGAAGACACAAGCTGTACTCACCCCGCAGAGCTGCCTGGGCCTGGAGGTGGGGAGCCAGCATCCCACGTGCTCCTGCCCTCCATCCCGTGTCCCAGAGGCCCTCACTCCATCCCCACACGCTCCTGGCAGGGCCTGCAGAGGGGAATATGAAACCACCAACAACTATGTGCTGGCCTGGTCTGCACAGGTCCCCCTTGGCTGTAAGTTCTTATGAGGGCGGGGAGATGGTCTGAGAGCAGTGGCGAGGATGCAAAATGCAAGGGTTTGAATGCGAATGCATGGAGATTCCTGCACTAATGATGTGGTGATACCTTCCGAGCAGAAGAGCCAGGACCAGGGAGTGGGATTTGAAAAATAACTGAGGGAAAAATACAGACCAAAGTTCGCTCTTTGGAAAGGTGCACCTCCAAAGCAGGACAAACCACCTCGAGAACAAGGATTTCCCATTTACAGTTCTTTTAAAAGAAGGTTGCATTGCTGCTTGCAAGGTCTGAGAGCAGTTAGGATGCCAAACACGTGCGTCTATCGTGCTGGTAATGCTGCATCAACGTTTCCTGATGCATCTGTGCTTCTGTCCATCTGTTGTCTTGTGTGAAGGTGACCTCAGACGCACTTGGGGACAGACAGTGTCGAGTTTTGCCTACGCACAACCCAGCATGAATCGTTCCTGGTTCCCGCCTCGACCTTCTAAACACTACTATCAAAAAGAAAAGCCTAAAGGTTTCAATACCAAAATTAAGGGGAAGAGAATTTACCTTGGCCTTTGTGAACTAGTAAGGAAAGGATTTCAAAATGCATTGTAAAGTTTGGACTTCCAGGGGCAACTGCATTGTGCCCAAGAAGGGAAACCGAGGTGAGCAGGTCTGCAAAGATACCGTCACTGTAATGCCAAGGAAACCAAAATTGCAGCCAAGAAAAACAGTCAAAGTGAAGCAATGACTTAATTCAACTGCTGCCAGTAGAGTATAAGTTACCTGCAGGACAATCAAGAAGAAAAGCACCTACAATATTCATTTGTGTGGCACAGATACAGATCCCACGCCTCACAGGTAAAAAGAGGTGATTCTTGAACCCGCAGACACAGGAACAGGCACGAATGAAACAAATGACGTAGCTTAAAGCAGCGTTACGATAAAGGGGCCTGATGGGACAGATGTTGCTTACAGCTGTCCTCCCTCCCTGCTGCTTGGCCGCACGCCATCTGAAAGGCAGCAAGACCTCAGCCTTACAGAAAACAGGAGCCACACTTTCTTTGAGCAGTGATACTGAAGCAAGAAGGCTTGCTCGGGTTTGAGAATTTTTGCCTAGACTACTTAGACCCACCCCTGTATTTGTCTAGAAAGCAGTGCACAAACATTTCTTGCTGAGGAGTAAAATGCAGTTTATTCACCCAACACCTTAATCGCATGTACTTTTGGGGTACCTACTGATTATTTGTCTTTCACAGCTTCATCTGTATTTTAGACTTCAGCAAAGCAACGTGATGCAAGACCTGAGAAGCAGGAGAGGGAAATGCATACACAATACAAGATGTTCCCATCCAAATCTCGGTTCCTCTTAATGCAGAGAGGACCTACAGGGCACGGTGTTACTTGGGCTCAAATATAAAACTGCTGGGTTTTCGAGCACTCTGTGAAATTGGTAAGACTTGATATTTTTAAACATAGCCTTTGGTTACCATCTTCTCAGAAACGCGTGTTGATCAGTGACCTCACCCTTTGAAGAGGGAAGCAGGGTGCAGGCACGAGCTCATTCAAGGTTGGGAAGGAAGCGTGTGGTGAACCTCAGGCCCAGGGACTTGATCTACAGTCACGAAGCTGCCTTTGTGCCACATGCAGGCACAGGCTTGGGCAACAACTCAACACAAAGCAAAGAGTTCTTGATACTTCTGTGACAATGTGAGCACCTAGACAGGCTCAATCTCAATGACAAGTCACTTCATTCCCAACTCTGTCCTGTTCTTCTCACTGTCCTCTCTCCCCCCTAATAAAATATTTCCCTGTCTGCTGCTTTGAGTCTTACAGATCTGTGAGTAAAAAGAGGATTTCTTCTAAAACCTAGAGCAAATCAGTCAACAGAAAGTACTTAAGAACAAAGGATTAATTTCAGTGCCCAGTTTTGAGCAAGTTTGGCTGTTAGCTTCAGGAAGTCTTCATCATTTATGTGGAGGAGGAAACAGATGGAAATCATAGAATTAATTTGACCTGAAGAGATTGTGTTATGGAAAAACACACGTGTCAGGCCCCATTATTCAGGATTACAGATCTGGGGATAAAATAAGCCACGTGTGGAGTACAAGTATGAGCATGCCGGATGCCATTTAGCAGCCTTCTGAACTGCACATTTCCTCAAGGCCCATAGCAGCTTTTCTGCCTTCTGTCCTTCAAGGAACAGGATGAGTAACGGGAAGGTTCGCTATGAAAGCCAAGAAACAAAAGGACTGATAATATTGCCCTTGTCTTTGGGTGGGATCTGTTTCAGTCAAAGCAAAAAGAGCGCAATGCCTTCTGCAGTAAAGACTCCGGATCAGAGATCAGGGACTGTAGGAAATACCCAAGGAAACGGGGAAAAGACTCAAGTTTTGAAGGGCACAGAAGTGTTTTGCAACACTGTCGTCATACCTGGCATTCAAGTCACTGCCATGTTTACTGTGCTGGCTGCAGAGAAGGCAGCTGATGTCCTACAGTTCCTGTTTTGTAGGTGAGGTAACTAAAGGATGGGGAAAGCTGCAGGGGCTGTAAAGAGGAATTAGCACAACTGGAGCTAGTTGTGCAATTCTGTCACTAGCACAGGGAAAAGGGTTGGGTTAGTAGCAATTAGGCTCAGTGAAGTGCTCGGGCCAGAAGGGACCTGGGGTCCAAACCCTGCTCAAAGCAGGGCCATCTTCAAAGTTAGGTCAAGGTCTGGACTGCCTGCTTGTGTCTTTGCTTCACCTCTCGTATGAAAAATTGTTAGTGAAAATGCAGACCGCCTTCCCCACAGACCCTAAAACAGCAACTAGATTCCACTCTCCTGCTCTCCAGCCTGACCAAACCAGCTCCCTCTGGGGAGTCTGAGTCCTATGGGAGCTTCAAGAGCTGTTTTGCAAGGGCCCAACAGATCACAAGTGTGAGCTTGGCAGCAAACACTTTTTAGCATCCTGGGTAGCAATGCAAACCCTCCCTCTCACTTTCTTTGACCTTCCATTACCCATCCTGGAGGCACTGGCTGAGGATTTTTTAAAGATGCAAACAGTCCCTTTGGCTTGCTTGGGCTAATGGCTATGTTGGAGCTAGTCTTCAGCTTTGTTGGATATCGGGGCTAGTCTGAAATTCCCCCTGTCTTGCTGCATGACAAGCAGGCATAAGGACCACTGTGAAGCATGAGTGTCACCTCTGCACACCCCACTGCGGTCGTGTGGCAGGATGTACTCCATGGGCCTTGACTTTTGTTCTCATCACAGAGAAGGTTGTTTGGGCCTTCAGAGCCAAGGACCTGGGCTGAAGGGGTGATGTCCCACCATGGTTCCAACAGGCCAGTGACCTGGGCGAGGAAGGCAGTTTGTTTTCCCATTGAAAGGCACATCCTGGAGTCCATTTGCAGAAGCATCACTCACCACCCTTGGCTTGGTCACCAGGGTGGGCTCAGGCTCAGTGCTGAGGCCAAGTGCTACACATGCAAAGGAGCCACAGACTTCAGAACACAGCTAAACCCAGTGCATTTCGTTGTCATCCTAGTGCTTTGAGTGAATATAAATACACTGTGTATTGATTCACATTAACGTGCTGAGCATTGACTCTACTCATTCTTGGCACAGCTGGACTTCACAAGACCAAAAACAGCAGCCAAGAGATTTATAAAGAAGTGGGGAACAGTATTTTGTGCCTGGCTGATTAGAGACCCTTAAGGAACATGGGAAACACGGGATTTGCCTTAACAGACTCATGCAGTTCCCTATCCTGCCTCCAGCAATGACCTACTTTCTCTGCCGAACATGTTGGAGTTCTCTGATGCACAGATGAAAAATTCTTTCCTGATCCTCTAGTCATCTTGTGTTTGGAGGCAAAATACAACTAGTTTGTACTCAGAAGAGGCAGGAGAAAACTCTACCTGGACTAGCCCCGCAGATTTCAGGGAGTTCCATCCATGTAGCCAACACTGCAAAATTTAGTATGGGCTTTGCGCGAACCTCCCAGGAGGAAAATAGCACTTTACCACTGCATTCAGCAGGGAAAAACTGTGCTGTTCTCTGGGGATGTCCAAACAGCACAGGCAGGAGTAGTCTTGAGAATCTCAGTGCACTTTCTGGGAAGAAATGATAAGGTTTATAGCTTACTGGTAATCAAAAAACTGGTTATCAGTCATCTTTATATAAGTTTAGAGATTACTGTAAAAGTTTGGCTTACAACACAGTTTGAATCACAGCCGGTCTTGGAGCTACAGTGAGCTGTACTGCGATGCTGATGCTCTTTCCTGCACAAGGAGATGCACTAGTGAGTCATTTCCAGCTCCCCTGCCAGGAGAGGTGTTGCTGTGATTTAGAGATGTGTTAGAAAAAAAGAAGAAAATTCCTTGGTTTATCCATAAGGCCAACTTCATCCACCTTAGAGAGGCCGCTTCTGCAATCGTATGGGCAGTGCGGGGTGGAATGGAGCATTTCTTGTGTGTGGAAAGACCTACACATAAGGCAGGTCTGTGAGTTCCCGTTCTTCATCTCCTCGGAGCTGTGATCCCACAAGCACACATTGTACCCAGCTAACTGCTCTTATGTGTGACTGGATGACAGGGTCAAGGGAAGTGCAATGATGAAAAGCTTAAGTTTGAGCCTTTTCTCCCATTTGGTGTGGTTCAGAGCACCAGGCCAGGACTAGCAAACACAGGTAGCCTCTCAAGCTGCCTTAGCTTGATCATCTGTCTGTCTCAAAAGCACTTTATAAAATGCACCACTACTCCAAGTAACTCATAAGCAGTGTGTCTTTGAGATAGTCGTAATCATATTCTTGGGAGTAGTTGAAAAGTTACTGGAACAAATGGGTGATAAAAGCCTTCCCCCTCCCCCCCAACCAGCATCACGCAGAAACACTTCTGAATGTCATGATTCCTTCGTTGTTTAAAATGATTCAGCAGTAGACTCTCAAATAATCTCCATCTGGTTAAAAATAACTGCTTGCCTCATATGGCTTCAGCATGGTACTGTCAACTGCAAAATGTTCCACCTTCCAAAAAATCGGAGTGAAAAATGAAAGGGAGCTTTCACACATCATTACTCTCCATGGTCAGACCTGCAGAGCTCCTTCCAAGCCTATCGCAGGAGGAGAGGCCAGCAAACAAGATCTTTGTGTTGCTGCTCGGTGGCCAGCAGGTCCCTGAGCAGCACTGTCTTATCCACGAGAGCAGCTAAGCTGTGGTCTCTCTGTTTTCTAAAACAAAACACTACTTTACTTTCAAGAAATATTTATTCATTGGGTTTCTGAAGTACGACGAGAGCTTAGCCATAGTGGTTGGATGTCTCCTGGTGTCAGGAGATCATGCTCCAAGAGGCAACCAGTATAAACCAGTTGGCTGCACCACACTCTACACTTAGCCCGTGACACTGGGGCAAGACAGTCCAGGAGCCTTCGGCCTTCATCAGACATGGCAACCTCCCCACATGCACTGACCAGGGATGCGCCTGCAAGACATGTGATATATTGGCTTGATTTTCAGCTAGATCAGTAAACAGAATGTGTTTCAGGGGGGAAAAAATGGATAATGAGATTGCGCCAGGGGCCAGAAGGTGCAGGGAGGTTATTTCTGCTAGTGCCGTACCATGATGCTTGACCGCAGTTGCCCTCAGGTGGAGGTGGACGGTGCTTCTGCAGTGCCTATAGGCAGCTCCTAAGGCACCTCTCCTGTGAGGGCTCTCTCACGTGAGCTGAGGATGTGCGGATGGAGAGGCTGAGCTGCTTTGCCCCACGTCTCTGACGAGAAGAACGAGCCCCTTGCAGTGAGCAGCACCTGTGCTCGCTGTGGTTTCTCCCGTTTGCTGAGGAGAAAATAGCTGTAGACTTGGTGATGCTCGCTCGCTTCCAACAGTGAAGAACTTCAAAGACGCCAGAGGAGGGGGAAAAACATCCATCTTTCCCTGCATGCTTCACAGCATCAGAAGCTCACTGCAGAAGCCGTATGACAAACTGTTGGTTAATGCCTGCATTAATTCATTTTTTTCCCCAAAAAAGCACATTGCCGTGCAAAGTGCTATGTGAAACCCGGTTCCCTGGGCCATGGTAATTCACCCTTGCTGGAATTCAGTGAGGCTGCAACTGGCAGCTGTGGGAGCTCTGCATTGCTCAGCCCCAGCTGCCCAGGTCCTGGCCAGCATCAGTGGGGCAGGATTTTACTATAGAGTCAGCCCCCCATGAGGGCCTAAGTGATCCCAAGTGCTGCAGCGGCCACGCAAGATGCTCTGGGTACCCATCCCTGACAGCAAGCAGCACCCACTGTCTTTGCTGCTGTATTTCAGAGGGCCTGAAGCTTTCCTCTTGCAAAGCCACATCTCCTGATGTTTACATCTGCACCCTAAGTGTTCGCTCTAGATTAGTTTGCTCTTGACCATAGGAATGAGCCTAGAAATGAATCACTGCTACAGATAAATTGAAGGAGCACAGCAAGGACCGAGCCCACTAGTTCCAGATGCCCACTCATGTGCCAGGCCCCGAGAAATGGTTGTGTTTATTGGAAGGGACTTTCTCATAGACCAAAAATTTTAATGCACACCAGGCCTTGTGCAATTTTTCTCTCCATTTACAATATAATGATAAAGTTTGAAGTGTGGCTGTTGTGCATGAATGAGACTGTTTCCATAATATTTTTTAATATGTGTGGACATTTTGTTTTGATCTCATGGGACATGAGTCAGCTCCTATTTGAGGCCACCCGAGCCCTCTCAGTGACCTTCCTGGGAGCTGCATATTTGGTCTGACGCACCATAGGTGTCTGGTCAGGGTGACCTGCCGAGCCCTAGGGCAACCCAAAAGAGTAGATCAATCCAAAGAGCCTGGATCAGGAAATTACATCCATAGTATTCAGTGTGATCTGTGGAAAAAACAAGTTTCTGCACTAAAAGGCACATGCAGCAGCATCACAAGCTGGACAAGTCAGCAGCAGTAGGTGTCAACCCTGACACATCTCCGAAGTTGTCCTCTCTGAAGTAGATGCCAAGTCTCTTACCCTGGAGGGGTACAGGATTTAGGGGCTCCTTGATTTGACTGAGCTCTTGGAGTGGAACAAGCCTGAATTACACAGACCAAGCCCTGCTCGCAAATGCAATCAGGCCCCATGAAGCCCTCCTAGCCTCTCTCGGGAGCACAAGCCCTCTGAAGTAGATGGCAAGTCTCTTACCTGGAGGGGTACAGGATTTAGGGACTCCTTGATTTGACTGAGCTCTTTGAGTGGAACAAGCCTGAATTACACAGATCAAGCCCTGCTCGCAAATGCAATCAGCCCCCACGAAGTCCTCCTAGCCTCTCTCGGGAGCACAAGCAGACTCAAAGCCACAGACCTGTACCTTGGGCTTCCTCACAGTTTACACGAGCTTCATAAACAGGACTGTGACAGTCTACGGAGCAGAAAGTCAATTAGGAAACTCCAGCAGGTGGTAGCCTATGCCCAGCTCTGGTGCCACCAGCAAGGGCCTCTCTGCTCCCCGGGGATGGACTTTAAAACATTGCACGCTTTGTTGTGTCAACTCCCACACCTGCAGGACATATTTGGAAAAGATCCTGGGCCCAAGAAGTAAGGGGGCCAAGCACCTGAGTGGGTCCAAGCTTGTCTTAGTACTTCAGCTAGAGCCACGGTGAACATTTTTTGCTAGCTGAGCTGCAGGATGCTATGGAAAATGTTCACTCCGAAGTCTCTGTTCCCATCTCAAGCTAAAGCTGGTGAAGAGCAGTGAGTGGAACTGCGGGGAGCTGGTATGAGGAGGCAGCCCAGGTGCAGAGCCCGCTCCACGCGGTGAGGCGCAGGGCCCAGGCCTTGGAGAGCGCCCACGCCTCCTGTCACAGCCCCCTGCTGGGCGCCCTGGCTGCCGGCTCCACGCGGGTGGTGACACACTTCTGTGAGACCCTGAAAGGCTGAGATGCACTGTTGACTTCAAGATATTTCAACATTTTGAATCCATATGGACACCTTGATGAGAAGGGGCTGAGAGTAGGAAGTGACAGAGCATGGCCCCCAAACAGCAAAGCCTGGGTTTTCTTACCAGAACCAAGCTGACGAGGCACTTGGAGCGCCGGCTTCTCATGGAGCCCACGAGCTGGAGCCTACTGTGCTTCAGCAGGCATCTGCTGCTGGTGGAGCCTGCGCGTTGCTCCAGGAATGACGGCTCCCCTCCGGCTGCGTAGGCACGAGCAGCACAAAAGGGCAGTAGCTCTGCTAAAGTTGCCCAGAGCCTTTTCTTGTGCTTTCTCAAACTACTAGAATTACCAAATATGTTTTACATTGTGTGTTTTGGTTTGCTATGCCAGAGAGACCACTGATTTCAGGATTCATTCTGATAGACCTGGGATTTCCTTCCGTTGCACCACTTGCAGTAGATCCTGCTTTGACTTTGTTTATTTGTAAGATGACACGAAGATCCATTCTATAAACGGTTATTGACCTGGGAAGAGAGAGTTTCTAGAATTTAAGGGTTGGGCAGTTTCTTGGAAACTGCCTTATCAGCATTGCTACAAACTGGAAGCTTCAACAACCCTTACTTAGCCGTGTGTCTCGAGCGCCTAGTCCTAGGGTTTGGTATCAGTCTCTGTACACACAGGCTTATTTTTACAATATGTTATTTACAGCAACTTCAGACCACGATTGCCACAAAACACTGAAGCCAAAATCAATTGTTTGGGCATTATTATAATTAGGTGTCAACTAAGTCCTGAAGCAAACCAGTAAAGGAAAACATACTTCTACACACGGAAACTGCCTAAAAACAGATGCCAAGAAACTTACGTTTCCGCTCCTGCTGATGGAGAAAGGAATTGTTGAGTGGTTCAAGGGTTATCAGTAGAAGCAAAAAGATAAAATAGCAACAGAGGAGCATTTATGGTGAATGGCAAGGAGTATCACCACAGCACACTCCGGTCACTAAGAGCAGCAGAGGAGGCCTGAGGGGGAATGGAAAAGTGCAGCTCTCTGGGGATTTGAGACAGAACTGCAATACATTAAAGTCTGCTCTAGGAATGAGCCGGCACTTCCACGGGGATGGCCTCGCTCTGACGTTTCACAGAGTCGGAGTGAGCTGGTTCATCACAAATGCCACAAGGGCCTGCAGTGCTTCAAGCCTGGCCCCTCAGACCTGAGCTGGCAGCCCAGGCTGGAGCTGCTGCTCTTTGGCCCTTTGAAGAGCCCTTCCAAGAGCCCTTCCTCAGCTCAGCTGCAAGGCTTGCGTTCAGCGGCCGTGTCATTAACCATTTCCCTCCCTGGCCCCTTGACAGCTTTCATCCCATGGATAATTATATAAAGGTGATAGGCAGGAGGGTCTGAGCAGTCATGTTCAATCCTGTCCCTCTGTGAAAGCTGTGCAGGACACAGGCTCTGCATCCCACATCCAGCCCTCTTCCCTGAGGGTGCCCAGCAATCCTGAGGGGGAAGGAGGCAGTCAAGGAAGCCCTTTGGTGCAGACAATTCATCCACTGCCATCATGGGGGCAGATTGCTTAGCAAAGTGGGCATCTGCATCAGCAGCAAACATCCACAGAACCTTGGACACACTGCACTGTGGCTTCACCTTGTGAGCTGTTGCTAAAATAATCCTGTTTGCTCAGACTTAATGGCCAAAGTCAACCCTAAACAAGAAAAACAGCAGGATTATCCTATAGCACCTGGTCCCACTGAAAGGGTTATTGCAAGCTGGCTGTACTGAGAGACATCCTTGAGGACTGAGCAGACTGAGCACAGTCTACGGCAACCTGTCAGAAATCCTTCCTCCACTTCTGCACACTCCTCTTCCAGGTATTTTCAGTGCAACAGCTGGAAACTCCTAGCAGATGGAGGTCAGTCCACATGGTTGCAAGTGCCAGTGCTTGCAAGTCTCCAACACACAGAGTTGCTACCCCACTGCTCTTCAGCAACAGCATCTCTTGTTTGGCTGCCTAACAGCGGGAGCAGCAGGGGAAGTATGGGCTGGAAGGGCTCAGAAGGCAGTAACTTTAGAGCCCTTCAAAATAAATTGTTTTATTGCTCATAGTTCCTTCTAGTTTTGCAGTACAAATGAAGTACCTGCCCTACAACATTTTAAGAAGTGCTGTGACTACCCCTAACCTCTCTGCAGCAAATGTTCGCTCTTTCCTCTATCCTTCATCTGCAAGAGTGTCCCCCTGTCTCTGATGTAGAGGCTTTGGTGAACTGTAGCCACTGATGTTTTTTCTATAATGGAATGTAACATTAAACTAAACACTAGAACATGGAGACAAACCAAACAACAAATCGGGGAAATAATCCTTAGCTTGTAATGAATTTTGCAAAACATTGGCAAAATTAGGTTTCATGTGAACAAAAATGTATTTATCTTATCTGTCAACTTTGAAAAACTCTTTAAATTAAGATTTTATTTGGAACCCTGAGGATGACCCAGAAATGAGATTATATTTATAAATAGCTTATTATATACCACAATATGAAAAATACATTTATCTTGGTGCTATTGAGTCATATTCCTTGTTATATGGGGAACACATGCTACCTTTCCTAATGCCAATCTAGAAGAAATTATAAAACCACTGGGAGGTGAATGCCAACAACCCATGGCTCAGATTCTGCTGTGAAAAGGAGCATAAGGAAATGGTGCTCACCAGAAAAGGCCACCTCGATGCTGAAGCTCATGTAGAACTGGGCCAAACCCAAATGGCATGAAGGAGCAGAAGCTTTTGATCCCTGCCAGACTGCACAGGATTTGAACCTGTTTAGAAGCTGTTCTCAAGCCCTGGGCCAGCCAGGCCCCCATTTTAACTCGGTTACGCTGTGAATGGGTGGCTCATTCCGAAGTCTTCACCCTGTTATTTTTGGCAATGGTTTTGACAGGATTGCAGGACTGCAGACGATTCCTTGTGCCAGCTCAACTTCAAAGTAAGAAATGTTCTGTGACCCCAATACCAATTACAAAGCTCAGCAAAGGCTCTTCTGAGAGGGCTGAATAACATATTGTATAAATTCAGCGCAGGGGTAATTGCACAATTGTTTTACATGGCCGAGAACCTCCACCAGGCTGCTGACACTGGCTTCCTCACCCGGGTGCTCGCCACGCTTCGTGTGCGTCCCATTCACTTGTGCATCACGTCGAGCTAAGGAGCACAAGAGACAGCCTCGAATTTCAGGCGTGTTTTAGATATTTTAAACAGCCCCGTTTACAGCAGTGGCTCTTACAAGACGAGACAGATTCAGGCACTGAGGGCTTAGCATGATGCCCCCAGCCGTGGCAGGGAAGAAGAATCCTGCAGGCCCCTCACACACACCCTGGGCAAACCATGGCTTTGGGGGGCTGTCTTACAAAACCTCCTCTTAACCGCAGAGGGGACCAGAAAGTTTCTCCTTGGATATTTCAATCTTTGAACCTCTGCTAGAGCAGACTGGATTCCTTTACCCAAGGCTCATTAATATCCCATAAAAAAAGATAAATGTTATCCTTTCTCGGAGCCAAGCAGGGTTAGAGCACTCTGCTCCGGCCATGCCTGTGGCGGCAGGGAGTGCAGAAGATGGGCGCTGGGCCCGGTATCCCCAGTATCCCCAGCACAGGCCATCGGGGGTCGGGCGGCCGTCAATCATGCTGCAAGCCAGGCTGGCTGCTCCTGTGCCCTCCCCAGGCCGTGGCCCACGGGGTGGAAAGTCAGAAGGGCAAGGGTGGCCCACAGCCCTGCGGAGGCGACATGGAGCCTTGCTGGGAGCGCTGAGTGCTGCGCCGCAGGAGGCCCTGGGCGGCGGGGGCCGGGAGCTGTGTGGTGACACGCGGGAGATAAGGCTCTTGATGGATGGACTTCGAAAGGTTTGAAGGTTTTTGTTCTGTTTGGCTGAGCAGCCAAATGTTCGCTCAGATAAGCCTCAGAAATACATCTGATCTGAAGCCCTTTGTATCTAAAAAGCAGGGCTGGAAATAGCACGAGAGAATTCCTCTGGCTACGGCGGTTCCTGGGCTTTTCCTCAGCAGCACCAGTAAGTCTAGACTCACCCACCCAAGCAAAAAGATAGGCCAGCTTTAACAGCGAGCCCCTGCCTGAACCTCCAGCTGTCGGCTGCGCCTGGGCACCAACCCCAATGGGGAGTTTGGTGCCGAGGAGAGACAGATCTTCATTCTGGATGAGGTGTGTTTGGTCACACTCCACTGTTTGTCCTCCTCCTCACAGCTGTTGTGCTGCCTTGGTTATGGTGCCTCAAAATAGTGTTATGGAAAGTCACAAAATCACAGAATGGTTGAGGTTGGAAGGGACCTCTAGAGATCATCTTGTCCAACCCCCCTGCTCCAGCAGGGACACGCAGAGCACGTGGCACAGGGTGGCATCCAGGCGGGTTTGGAAGATCTCCAGACAAGGAGACTCCACAACCTCTCTGGGCAGCCTGTTCCAGTGCTCTTTCATCCTCACAGTGGAGAATTTCTTCCTCACATGGAGATGGAACTTCTGTGTCTTAATTTACACCCATTACCCCTTGTCCTGTCACTGGCTACCACAGAGAAGAGTTTGGCCCCATCTTCTTTACATTCTCCCCTCAAGTATTTGTACATATTGATCAGATCCCCTCTCAATCTTCTTCAGGCTGAACAGGCCCAGCTCGCTTAGTCTTTCCTCATATGATAGATGTTCCAGTCCCTTAATCATCTTTGTTGCTCTATGCTGGACCCTCTCTAGAAGCTCTATGTCCCTCTTGTGCTGGGGAGCTCACCCACACGTATATCTCTTACCATACCCATTGGCACAGAGTTTATATAACAGGTATATTGTCAGAGGGCAATGCTGACAATTGCCTAGTACCTTTTCTACCAGGAGAATTATATCCATAGCAAACACCTAATTGCATAAAAATGTCTACAAAACCTACTGATGAGCTTGTAGTCAACTGCAGGTCTCCTAGGGACACTATGGACTGGTGGCAAGAACAGACAATCCCAGCGCAGACTCTTGCCCTCCTCGTGTCCCATGTTCAGACCTACAAGAGAGCTCTTGTCCTGCAAGGGCCAAGCTGCACCAAAGGGGACTGGTGACTATCCTGCAATTTTAAATTGCAGTTATTGAGAGGCATTTTTTTGGAGAGTGCGTCATTTCCTTGGAAAGAAATTATAACGTCATACTTTACTCCAGTGAGTTTCCTTGTACCATATGTTGTTTAAACAGTTTCTCATTATGCATTTCCCATTTAGACAAAAAAACAAACCAGAGAGCCTAAGGCACCAAGGCTGGTAGGAAAACGGAAATCCTGCTCTGACCATCCTAGCAGGCAGGCAGCAGCTCCCTAGCTCTTAGCTGGCACTGATAGGCCCAAAGAAAGTTTGGGGCAGACGGAAGCAGCAGTTTCTGGCTGCATAGGGAGCTCCCAGGTGGGGTGTACACCTCTCAGGTTCATCACCAAAAGAGTGTGGTCTTCCCTTGTCCTCCCGTACTGCCTGAGCTTGCTCGGTTGTGCACGGTGTCTGCGTGGCCCTGCAGGCCTGAGGAGATGGCCGGGCAGCAGCAGCAGGACACCTGCAGCCCTTCCGTGCCCCGGCAGTGCCCAGGCACTGCTCATTGCTCTCCTAGCCAAGGGCCCTCAGCCCCTTGCAAACCAAGGGGGTCCGTCCTGGCTAGGTTCAGCGCTTACAGTCATTTCCCCTTCCCTCCACATCCCTCCTCAGCCTTCCCAAGCTTCTATTTATAACCTTGCCCTAATGAGTTCCCCCATCCTCCCCCCAACGTTAACCTCTTCCTTGCCAAGCGGTCTTTGGAGTTTATGTTGGAAAGTTGTTTATGTTATATAGTTTTGTAATAGTTTCCTCATACACCACCTCCCTTCCTTCCCCAATAAAAAGCTCTACAGTGAGCTCTTGACAAGGCCCGTAAACAAAGGAGGAGTTTGGAGACCCAGCCGGTTTTGGTGAACCCAATAGGAAAATAATGTTTCTCTTGAAGGATGTTAAGGATAGAGCGCATAATAGTAGGAAACTAGTGTCCACCCTAAGCAAGGAGTTGCCTACTTGCTGCTACCTAGCATAAAATGCAGATGTCTGTGCACCAGGCCACAAATTATCGTTGGACGTAAGCACTTAACCTTGCACCATTTCCTCAGCCAGCCAGGATGGTGCTGGTGGCATAGGCTGATTTGTTTGCTAAGTTCCAAAGATTAAAAGTTGTAATGAGTGAGCAAAAAAAAAAAAAAAAAGAAGAAAGCAAAAAAGCATTTTGAACTCACCTAAACCCTGATGAGTAGAAGCAGAAGGCAATGCAAATCCATTAGTCTGGCTGTTCCCTGCAGAGGAAAAACAGGCACACAAAATTCAATACATTATTCTCTTTCTTATTTAACAATAAGTCAGTCATTGAACTTTACCACTTGATCTATCCATTTTCTTTAATAGTAGGGCTGCAGGAAATCTTTTCCTCCTCAAAGGGAGCTTCACGTTTCCAACTTGCATCATATAAAAAATACTCGAAATGTATGAGTAAAAAATAACTGCATTTCAAAGAGAGCTTGAACCATGCAGATAATGATAATTTTTCTCTTCTGAAGTGCGGAACTGCAGAGCCGAGGTCACAAGGAATCCGGAGCACCATTGTTCCTCTTCCAAAGGTTTTATCTGGAGACAGGCAGTGTGATAGAGTCTGCAGAGGCCACTGAATGGATTATCTGTTCAAAGTGTTAATGGATGAATTTGACAACATCAGCCATCTAATTTATGAGGTGCCTCAGAATATAAAATGCAAAAGCCCAAACACATCCAGTACAATTAGAAAGTATCTGATCAAAGTCCAGTCTGCTCCACAAGGCAACTTTCTTAATTATGGATCTGTAAAGATGTTCCATCTTCTTAAAAGTATGTTAGCAGAATTTGCACAGGGTTGGAAGTGTTATATAATGGGAACTATATTCATGGAAACAATCCAGCACTGAAAACACTCCAGCTTTTTTTTTTTTTTCTTAATCATTGCATTGCTTACTCTCACATGAGTGAAATGCTCGGGACTAAGAGCAGCTAAGTTTCACCTACCAGCAGACATGCACAATACGGATTACTCACAGGTCACTGTGCCCATCCACAATCCCATCCGCAATCCACATAAAGACCTTGTGCAAACAGAGCTGCTGTCCCTAGGGAATTGCTTACCGTGGTTTTGGACTTACCTCTGGTTCGTTGCCATGTCACCCCTTTGCAGGTGGGAGCACCTCTGTACTGCCAGTAGGTCCCCCAAGTTTTTCCTCAAGCTCAAGTGGTCCATAGGTCTGCCAAAAATGGAAGAGTCTATCCCATGCTCTTCACTGAGATGCAATTGCACAATGGATAATCAGACCTAAATCTTTTTTTTTTTTTTCCTATGGCCTTCCGAATATTTGGGGAAAACTTTAATGGTTTTTCTTTCTAATTTTCCCCTGCACCGAGAAGTTTAATCCCTTAGTCCAGGCAGGCAAGGAATAGTGGGAATAGTGCTCATCTCTCCTTGCCCAGAGACTGTACTAACCCATCGGCTCCAGGATGCTCCTGCCACAGGATGGTTCGGGAGCCTCCTGTTCCCCTCAGCTCCACATCCGTATCACAGCTACTCACTGGGAGTCCAGTTCTGCGCAGGGCTGGGCCCATTAGCTACACATGGCATGGGGCTGCTGAAAGGTGGCTTCAAACCTTGCAGGGGAATATTTGGAGGAGCCCCCTCCCTCTGGCAAAGGACAGGCTTAGATGATGTGTCCTGTTCCTCATTTCAAAGGGGTTAATGGACTAACTCAGGTCACGTGAAATAGCAGGCAAGAGGGTGCTGATCTGGACCTCAACTTCCGCAGCATCCAAATCGGAGATGAGGTTTTGTGATCAAGTCAAACAGAGCTAAATCTGGTCTGCAACCAAAGCAGATGTCCTCATCCCTGCCACCCGCCACGTGCCTGTTTCCGCTGTGCCGTCGGCAGCACTCCTGCAGCCCATGTGCTCAGCTGAAATCCAACTTTTTCTAGAGGGGCTGGTTTTTCTCAAGGGGCGGGATGATGCTAGCTAGCATGCTCGCAGCTAAACGGGAGCAGGAGCCCTCCCGTGGATGCTCCCGAGGTGCTTTAACGCACTGCTGCATTACCTGTCGTTGCCGGCAATTACTGCAGCAGCAGCAGCCTTGCTCTGAACGTTACATAAAAGCTCCGAAAAGCCTGATTATTTTACATAATCACATTGGCCTCTGTTGGTGGTGAGAGTGCTTTAGTGCACTTTTTTTTTGGCCTGCCTCCTCTCCTGTGAGCTACTCTTACCCTGTCTGTGACTGCAGAAAGCAGCGGTTTTGCCCTGGCGTGGGGCAGGAGCCGCGCTGGTGGTGTCAGGGGCAGTGGCGTGATGACAAACCCCACACTGGTGCTGTCAGAGGCAGTGGCGTAAGCAATCTAACCGAGACTCCATTTGAAGGCTCCCAAGCGAATAGCTAGGGGAAGAGCAGACAAACAAAACATCCCTCCCTGAAAGCCGGGGCCGCAGACAGTGATTTAGCTATGGAACAATGGGAGCTTTGTGGGACGTCTCCCAATTTACCTGCTCCCGTCCAAGAGGAAGCGCTCCTCCCTCCAGAGCACAATGGTGGCTTCATTAACCCAGAAGGAGGGACGCAGCTTCAGGAGCAGGTGACGCCTCCACCTGGAGCAGCACTGTGAGGAAAGGCCTGAGAGGAGGCTGTGCAGGAGCCCTGGGACGGCGGGCACGTGCAGGAAGCGAGCTCCGAGGCCAGGAAAGGCCCAGAGACGCTCCAAGCCTGGCTTTGCTCTTCCCACGTCCCTGTGACAGCGTGGCCAAGCTGCCACACGGACTCTCCCGGCAGGCTGAGGAAACGTTGATCCCGGGGTCTGAGGAGCTGCAAGGATGAAGCAGAGGGAAAAGTCTTTCCCCAGTGCCTGTGCCACGGCTGCAGGGATCCGCGCTGGCCCCGTGGCAGCCGGGGGGGACAGGAATGGCCCAGGGCAGGAGCTCCCCTCCACAGGGACGCGTGGGCGGGAGGGCTCTGCAGGGGTCTCCGTGCCCCAGGGCAGGTCTCGCCGAGGCCCGTGTGGGCCTGGGGCAGCGCGGCCGGCGGCAGCGGCGCTGAAGAGCGTGTTACGCTCCAAAAAAGAGGATGCAGGAGGGCATCTGAGGGCACCATGTGCTCCGCAGCAGAGTGGCACTGACGGATGCCACGCGTCCCCCGAGGCGACTGAGGGCTGCCCTGTGCTGGGGACAGTGCTCAACTCTCACTGGGGACATTGCTCTGCCTCTCACTGATCACTCAGCAAGGGGCGAAAATAGCCTTTTCACGGGTACTTGGAAAATTTCATCCCCAAATTTGTTCTCCATTTCCTTGGAGGAAAATCTGCTTGTCTGTGTTGCCTCTTCTTAAAAAAGAAGCACTTTAAAATTTTGACTGCAAAGCACTCAAATTTTGGCCACTTAGCAGATCTTTTGTCCCGCGCTGTTCTGCTGCGCCGCCACCTTTGCCCCTCTCAGGCACAAGCCCCTCTGCAGCGCTCCTCGGAGGAAGCGCGGCCAGAGGCTTTGGAGGGGCTGCAACACTCACGTTACCCTGAAAAATGACGTGTTCGGCAGCTGAAATATTTATACACCCATTAGTCGCTGAGCTCCTTAGCGGCTCAGAGTGCCTCTTGCTATGCTCACGTAAATACACCTTTAAAAGCCCTGTCCCGGCTAACTGAAGAACTATTATCAGAATGACTTTGGTCAGCAGTCCTGAGGTCGTGGCTTGCAGAAAGGCTTGGGCTTAGGCATGCGAAGGTGCCTTGCTGCTGGTCATCAGCTAAAGGCAGGAGCACCAAGGTGCCAGAAAATCCTCGTCTCGCTAGGGACAGCAGGACTGGGTGTATCAAGTAGGACCCAAAGGAGAGAAGTCGTGCTTGGAGCATGTGTGAAATGCACTGCTACCCATGGCAAGGGCAGAAGCCTAGCAGAGCTGCTGCTTTCTCTTTCAGGTCACTGGCTGAGGTCGGGAAACATTTGCTACTGGTTTGGTGCTTTCCCGCTGCAGGGCAGCTAGTGTGGGTAAGTAAGTCGAGCACTAGACCTGCTCGGAGTGACCCAAACCTGAGGAGCTGAGCTCTCCTGTGCCTTCGGCAGCGTTTGGATCCAGGCTGCTGCTTGGGCCTGGCTGCCAACCTGAGCTCTGGGGCAAGCGAACACCACCACCGAAAAGCCCCAGGCCAAACACCATGCAGGCCGTGGTGGATGTGTGCACGGAGGCATCGGTGAATGCGAACCAGGAAGTTTATCACGCGTTTATGTAACATACCTGAGCGCTGCGTAACTTGGAGCATGAACCTGCACCGGCAGAGCAGCCGGGGCTGCCCACTGGGGCACCAGGTAAACCTGGCGAGTCAGGGGTGCTATGGGCAGCTGTGACCACCCGCAGCAGGGTGCTGCGGGCCGTGTATAACCTGCAGGCTCAACGGAGACAGCGCGCAGCGACTGCAGGGCCTGGATGGCTGCCGAGGGGACCTGCGTGTGCCGCTGCCAGGCCCGCGGTGACAGCCCTGTGGGGAAAGATGCCCCCTGCTCCTCTAAATCTGTGTTTTTCTATAGTCCATCCACCTGGTGCATCCCTATCGCAACTAGTTAGACTCTTCCAGTTAGAGGCAACTTATACAGTACAGCGAAGATGCCTCTGTTAGTGCTGATTGCAAGGAGAGCTCCAAGTTCCCAGCATCACCTTTTGGATCTTTTTTCCCATCTCAGTTACTTTTCCTAACGCAGTTTGACAGCCTGAAGTGACTGAATTGCATGAGCAAACCACTTGCTACTCCCATGGCTTTTCCCTTCCGATGGACGGGCAGAAAGAACACCTTTAAGGAAAGTAGAAAACAAATTGGTCTCTTCGGTGGTACAATTCTAGCAACAATTCTGTTGTTGATCTGCCATTATATGTGGCTGTTTACCTACAGAAAAAGACTATGTGCTTCCTCCTTAGGCCCTTCTGAGTTTGGCAGACTCTGAAAGCAAGTCAGTGGTGCATACGGTAATGATCCTCGGGGAGGGCGTGCATAGCATTATTCCAGGAGATCACATTAGTACTTCTGACATGATCAAACAGAAAGTTTCAGCCAAACAACGAGCTTTTAGGACTAGAAGTGAAGTACTAAGAAGGTGTGGATGTCTCGCTGAATTTGCTTCGTTTCACCCGTTGATGTGGCTGTAGCAGAACTATTTTTAGGTATAATCCTTCAAACAGAACATGACTTCTCCTTTCTGATTAGTACAAAGCTGGCTGCTAGTCAAAGGGTAATTATTTCCCAACATATCACCTAACGCAGATCAGCAAACAAAACACTCGTCCTTTGAGTTATCCAGCATTAACTGTTGTTTAGCAGTTAACATTTTCCTGACAGATTTGAGTAGGACTAATTGCACCGGCTTCATTAGCAGAGGTCAGTTACTGCTGGTGACAGTAGACTCTTCTGGAGATACTCGCTCACAAGACATTAGATTATCAGGTCAAATTCTGCTACCAGTGGCAATTTGTGACCACATTTGGCCTCAAGAAAGTCTGCTCTTGTAGTTCATAGCTGCACAGTTTCCAGCCCTGCAATTGATATATTACATAAAGGAAGTAAGTGCAGTCCACTGGACAGGAAATTACAATAAACTAGGAAAGTGTGCAGCACAAGGAAGGTTTGCAAAATAGCCACTTAGAAGTTATTAATAAAATGTCAACTTCAGATAGGGTTTAGGAAAAAAAAAGCTGACAAAGAAGTTGTCTTTATACTTGAAAATACAGACATAGCCACATGGGAAGGCAGCTGCTTGCAAAAGGGACAGTGCAAGATGCCTTTGCAAATGAATGATCGATGCCGACAAATTCTGTGTGCACGATGGGCACAAGTTTAGATCTACCTATAATAATTTAAAGCCATCCTTATTGCACACAATTTGATTAGTTACAGTCATTGTAGAATATTTATTCAGTTTTTGTTTGGTAAAAATCTGCACTATTTGTGACTAGGGTCACAGTCAAAATAATAGGAATTTTCAAGAGCTTTGTGCTTAACTCTCAGTGATGTGCAGGTATTTTTAATTTTATTATCTATTATCTATTATCTATTTTATCTAGATTATCTATTTTAATTTTATTATCTATTTATTATCTATATGTTGTATTTAGGCTTCTAAAACATCTATCCCTGCTGAATGCACAAGAAATGAAGTCATGTTTTCCACCCGATACATTCAAACACGTGGAGAAAGGCAGCCTTCTTCCCACACGCGCTGGGTCACTGCTGCTCAGAGAGCGACGGGCGCCTTTGAGAGCCTCTTACACGGGCCGGTCTGAGGGAGCCCTGCCAGCTTCCGTCCTGACACACACGGGACATTTTCTCGTACCCGATTTCTGTTTTACCTGTTTCTCCCTTCCCTGCAGGTCTGCGGCTCTTTGCTGTAACACTCCGTGCACGTACGTGTGTAGCTGCATGTCTCCCACCTATACTTTCTGACTCGCAGCTCCAATTGTTAATCCACGTCTGGTTTTCTTCAAAAAAAATATTCTTCCTGAATGCTTGACTCACAGCCTCCCGAGCACTTCGGCTGCCTGTAACTCTTTTCAGCATATACTTCTTTGCTGCTCAGAACAGCCTGTTCTGAGCAGGATCCGGGGGGGACGGCTCGCCAATACCCTCCTCGCTCACACACATGTGTGCCATATGTCCTGCTTCATCTGCAGGGCTGCTGTGCCCCCCTACGAGACACACAGGCAGCCACCGCACGGGCCGTCTCGGCTGTCCACCACGGGGTTAGACAGGCCAACCTCCACGCTTCCCTGTCGGCTCCTCAGCTGGCCCAAACCCAACGGCAGCCAGGTCCTGAGTTCACACACACGGCTGGTCCTGCTGAGGCCAGCGAGCAGAATTCACCCTACCTTCATCCTCCTTGTTTCAATGGCATTACGCCCAGCGAGGAGAAGCACGGCCCCGTGCAGTTACTCGACTGGGTAAGCTGAGCAAGTTCTGGCCCTCAATTTCCCCTCCAGGGTCCCTGCTGAGCCAAGAATTTCCTCACCTGTTAAGTCCAGGGACATGAGTGAGTGCTCAATGACTCCAGTGTGAACATGCAGAGGGTTAAGATTAAGTCTGGGAGACAGTTTATGAGATTAAGATCGGAGTCCCTCAGACAGACCCCGCAGCGCGACACCGGTGCGGTTGTTAGTGACCGCAGTGGCCTCGGGCTCCGTCACTGCAGCTCCCGGGCTGCGCTGGCTCTCTGCAGCCCAGGCACACGCGGGAAAGCCCTTGGCCTCCCCGGCTGCCGTCCGCGTCCTTCCTGAGGCGATTCGTGCAACCAGCCCTCCCGCGCCGTCGCCTGGCGTCAGCCTTATGGTCCCGTTGACGTGGCTGGAATCACACAGCAAACCGGGTCCTGGGATAAAATCCTTCCTAAGGTGCCAGAACATACTTGATTTAGGAACTGATCTGACTTCAGCTTGGCGCTTCGAAGAGCCTGTTCAACCAGTGGGAAACTATCAACTGCAGCCCACATCCTAGCCCCAACTGAAGTAATAGAATAATATCCCTTATTTTGTCCTTGCATAAAAAGTATTGAAAACTGCTAAAAGCAAAATCATTGCTTTTTAAAACAAGCAAACAAAAATAAGCAGATGCTTTTCAAAATGAACCTATGGCTACTCCCCACTTGCAACTCACTTTGAGAAATATTCTTCCTAGGAGCTAACTTCTAATTTAGCTATACCTCTGAGTGTAATAAAGCTAAAAAGCGACCTCACTTTTATTCTGCAGTGATACTAGGAGGTGTTTTACAAGGTCTACCACTTTCTTTTGGTTGCTCTACCTGCCTTGTATTCATTGCAGCAATATTTTATGAAACTACAAAAATCCAGTGTGCCTTCGTAAAGCAAGAAAGGAAGCCGGGCTTGTTCACACGCCAGCCTTTGGTTTTAGCCAAGGTGCGCTCTAAGAACCCAAATCCGCCAGCCTGTTCACACACCTCCCAGCTCGGTCCCGTCCACGGAGGCACCAGCTCTATTAAACATTCACTTATCACGATGGGGCCCTCCAGGAATAGGTGGCTACTGGCAACTGCAAAGTTCAAAACTTCACATTATCATTAGCTTTGTGACCCACAAACGATGGATCTTTCTACTCAAGACAGTTTTCAGCTTTCAAATTAAGCATCACGAAGCGGCTCCGTACTCTTAAATACTTCAGTGTCCTCCGGACTCCCAGTCTCATACACTTAACAAAAAGAGGAATATATCCCTGTACAGAATAGTTACAGAAAATTAGTATATTCATTATCAGACTGGAAACACCTTATTTTTAGCCATTAATTTGAACGAAGTCGGCAGACCTCAGTGCAACAGGAACACAACCTTATTTGGTTTCAAACACATTTTTTTACAACACTGTGTCAGGAAAAGCCATTAGGTAGAGCTGTATTGGAAAACTGAGCCATCTTTTGAGAAAAACAAATGTGTTCTTCGCATTATACACAGGTATTGTTTGGAAACCTATAGAGACACGCTCGCTTGTGCTGCAATGGTATTTATTGCACATAGACCAATTACTTAACACAGTAGTAAATTGCACCAGAGTATAAATATGATATAAAACACACGGAGGAAAATGGAAATGACACACGAGTGCTAAAATAACAGCAGGTTCACGTGGGCACTTGGGAGATAAAAATAATAAAAGTCCCTTAAGATATTTTAATTTATAATACGGATATATTTACAGTACCTTCATAAAATAATATAAAAAGTCACTCTCAATAAAACTATAGTGGATCAGACAAAAACAGAAGTCACTTTCAGGTTGGATGTTATTTAAACCTCGGTTTCATTTTTACTTTGTTCTGCATATGCGTGTGCAAGTAACATCTCCAGAAAACCTTACAGCTCTTAATACTGTGCAAAAACCCAGCTTTGTTGACATTTCTTTTTACATGTGCAGTAAATTTTGGTTGCTGATGAGATTTTTCCCCCCCTCCACTCATCTCTAACGGCAACAAACAAACAGGAGAAGGCTTGCTGCCCCCCCACCTCTTTTATAAAATACTACGAGTGATACATAAATAAGCTGTTTAATATAAACACGCTCCATTTATTCCCCTGTACAATATGCACAGCTTGAGGTAGAAGTTTCTCAGCCCGACTGCTATTGTCTGGCCAGAGAAGATAAGGACAAAAAATTCACCGGTTGCTGCTGCGGAGGGGAAAAGCGGGGAGCGTTTCCCCCCGTCACCGCCTTGCAAAACCTACCCGCGCTGCTCGGTATTAACTTTCCTGCCGCTTCCACCTCGCGCGATGGGAGCTTGCGGGAGGGCGCGCGTGTGAGCCGGGCTGGTGGGAGCCCGACGCACCTGCGGTCGCTCCAAGGGAAGCCTTTGCGGGAAGCTTTGCCAAAAATCCCACCCGGCTTTTCCTGTGTGTGCGAGGCTTCCGTGCGGCGCTCCGAAACGGAGCCGGGGACCTCCTGGGAACAGCTCCGACGCTGCCCCGCAAGCCAAGCGGCGGCCCTGGGAACGCCGCACCGGCCAGGGCGTTTCGGGCTCCCCTGCAGCCGCCCCCAGCGAAGGCTCCCGCCCGACTCAA
>NW_010588535.1:37566-84692 GCF_000705375.1 Tinamus guttatus
GGCTGCCCACCAGGTCTCTCTGCTCTTGCTGAAGCGCGACCCCAAACTTCTACCCGCGCTGTGCGGCACCGCTCAACCCGCAGGCGGCCGCAGTTATCGCTGTTGTTGTTTGTTAATGACGATTAAAGCGCGCAAATGATGGTGTCCACGCCGGAGGCTCCCGTCCCTGTCCCGCTGCCACCCCTGCCGCCGTCACCGGCTCGCGCAGTAGCTCTGCATGCGCCTTCACTTGCTCAGCCCTTCGTTCAGCCAGAACATTATTACTCTTGGGTGGATTTAAATGTTTTTACTCCTCTTTGAAAACTCTTAAAATAATATAAAACAGCTGCCGACTAAATGAGAGCCAGGTCCCCTCTCTGCCTTTTTTAATCCCCAGCATGTCTTGCAGCAGTGCCGAACGTTCCCCACAGCAGTCCAGGAGCAACTCGGAGGAATGGTTATTTTTTCCCCCATATATATTTATTCTGCTCAGGCTGCTCCATTGCTCCAGCTGGGTCATAAAAATCCCTTCCAGGCTCATACTTGATTTACAAGGTCGCGACCTGGCAGTGATTTATTTATTTATTTACACACTATTTACTTAACCCTGACTAAAGGCCACGCACAGGCTTGGACCTGCCGCTTGGCAAACTATTCCCGCACGTTCCCATGAATTTTGCTGCTTTCTGTCAGATGCACCATTGTGTAACCCATTTGGATGGGCAGGGAGGGAGCCCTGGTGTCTCCATCAGCAAAAGGAGGCCTTATCCTAAAGGATGTGGCTGGAGATACTTGTCTATCATGGTGCCAGTTGAGCCTGATCCTCAGCAGCCTGGTCACGGGGATAGAAACCACTGTAGAAGAGTGGAGCTTTGGGACAGAACCATTTTCTCCCACAGAGCTCTGTGGAATAGGTAAAGCAGTTACCAGCTCTGCTGTCCATTCCTACCCCGAGGCCTTCCTATTTGGCAGATACTCTGATGGATTTTGTGAAGGCGTGTGGTCCATTTTAGTGCAAAACCAGCCAGGTTTAAATCTGGTAAAATCTTAAATGTCTTTCCCAAGATGACACTGGTGGTGGGAAGCAGTTAGGACTATCATCTCACTAATCTTGCAGCTTCATCCATCCACCATGTGTTCAGACCTTTTGCTGCTACCTACACAGTTAATAAATGCTACAACATGCCAGCTCTTTGCCTGTCAACCTGTCTTGTCAGATGACGACATCTAAATACTTTGCAAGGCAGTATAAGCTTAAAGATTGGAGAAATAAAGGAAGATACTGTGTACCATGCAGAAAAACAGAAGACACATAATAAAGCATTGCTTCCCAGTATCTTTTTTGTTCAACACACACTAATCTGCAATGCCAGATCAGAGCTGGAGCAAGAATGGCTTTGGGAAACAATGCATCTCCAAAGGAAAAAATAAGTGCATCTGCAGTTTTTGTACAGAAATCCCTCTGGTTCTTACAGATAGAGCAGCCAGATAATAACTGCAGGATTAACCCCTTTCAGGGAGAGTGTTGGGGACAAGTCCATGTTCTATGGACAGACCAGTGGGTTTCTGGGGATTTTGAGCTCCGTATCTTGATAGGACAAGGAAGTTGCACAAAGAGAGGTGATGAATGTCCATAGAATTAAGGATAGAAGGATGGTGGAGTTAATGAGGAGACTGAAGAGACTATTTTAGCTTATTGATGACATTGTAAACTCTTAATGTAGTAGCAGGAAGAAAGAATTGTGAGGGAGTAAGAGGAGTAATTTAGAGGAATACAAGAAGATTTAATGAGGGGTAATATGATGAAAGGGAAAATTTGGTATAAATATCTGAAGGAACTTTTATGATGTCAAACCCATTAGGTTGCTAGAAGTAGCAGTGGATGTCTCATTACTCCAGCCTTTATAGCTAGATTTGACAAAACTTAAATTTTCAGCTTTGGATCAAACTGCACCATCTGTAAGATCTGGACATTTCCAGCTCTTATTTTTAGCATTATCATGGTCTCCTACCATATCTCAGCAACTTGAGTCATACCAGGTATCCTTCAGTTTTCCTAGTGCAAGGAAAAATCATCTCACTGAGTGTTGCTGCTGGATAACCAGCTGGGTTTAAGGCAGATTTACTGGAGATGTGGAGTTCGTCCCTGGCTGCTGGGCTTGTAGGGACAGAGCAGAGGTGGCCACCAGCAGGACTCAATATCTGCCTGTCCCGCACAAGGTGGGACTGAGCCAGCCCGTCGTGACCTGGCAGGATCGTGTCATCGCTGCCCAGCCATGACCTCACTGCAAGCAAAATCAGGCGTTACTGTTATTCGTTTAATATAAACTTAAATATCAACTGTTTGTTCTCTTAAGCATTAGTCAGAGTCCACTGAAATGCTTGGAAGGTCTCGTGTTGATTTCGGGGAGTTATGCACTGTTGTCATTCTTCTTTCTCTGGAGAACCAGAACTATGTAAAGGCAAATTAAAAATGCATTTGCTGCCATTTTTTTCTTCTTGCTGTCCTCCTAAATCCCTTTGTAAACTCGGCATACATCTGAGAAACCATTTTGTGTTGGTTATCTAAACATTTTCACTAAAACCTGAAGGAAAGCAGCAGAGAATCAACTTTTCAAGTCTTTCTGCAAAGCGATCAGGCTTCACCCTCTGTTTTGTCCCATGAAGAAACTGTCACTGGGCTATATTCACATCAGACATTTGTTATTAGAGAAATAGAGACATGATGGAACACTGCCATAAGATCCATGTCTCTTGTTTTTAAAATAAACATCTTGGCTTTGACTTGGCATTTATTTTCCATAAATGCCTCGGCTTCAATTTGGCATTTCTGTAACAGCGGGAGACCGTTATCCTGTGACAACACGCAATTCCACTGACATTATCTCTTGATTACGTGTGACAGTGTGCCAAACACTGTATACACTTGCCTGCAGCCAAACAATGCGATGGAAATACAAAACAAATGTATGGAACTAGAGAAGCGTCCATAGGAGAAGCGTCCAGGCCTACACTGAGTGTTGGCTCCATGATTATACAACATACACAGGGCAGCAGTATGTGACTTGGTGCATCCAAGCTGTTGAATGTCCATGACTTAAGTCCTGATGACTTCTGAGCTGTAGTTGGTACCTTGGTTTGCATGTTCAGGACCTACCATGCCAACAGTTGGAAAAGCTCCGAATCAAGCCGAATGCACATGGATAAATCCTGATGCACTGACCCCGCAGTGCTAACACGGCTGTTGTTTAGAGCAGGTTTTCATGAAAGGACCCTCTTACAAGCATTAATTCCCTCCAACTGATAAAAAACTGATAAAAGGTGCAATGATTCTCTGTCTTTTGGCCTGTCTTTCTGTTGTATACTGAGAAAAAGAGAACTCCCAAGTGGGAAGCCTCTTTGTGCTCTGAAATCCGTGTCGTGCTGTTTTGGAAAAGTCAAGCCTCAGGAAAAGGCTGAGTTTGATCACTGAGTTCAGCTCCATTCAGTCCTTCTAGAATGGACTGTGGACTTTTTTTTTTTATTCTTGTGCTCTTTAGGGGTAAAATTTTGAAGATCTTTTATTTTTTCTCCATAGGATTGAGTTCAAGTCTCTATTTTCCCTATATTCCACAAAACTGTGGTGCTTTTTTAATCCTATCCACAGCTTAAATGAAGGGCCCTTGACTGAGGTCTCATTAGGACAGCAAGGGAAGGGACTGACTTTAGTCTGGAAATACATCTCTTTTAGAACATGGGTTTGGGTTTGTATGTGCAGAAGAAGTTTGGACTATGAGTAAAATTTCTGGCTCATGCCAGATATATTTATTTAAGGTATAAAAATCTAAGGGACTTACACCAGTTTACACATACCGAGGAGCTTGCTCTTTGTCAATCCAGCTGATAGTTTCCAAAATTCCCTCCATGCAGACCCCACGCCATATATCCGAGAGGAGATCTGTAACTCAGTTCCTCAGCATCTAAGAAGAAACTCTTATTCCATCTTTCTCAGACACTTGTATTTGTGTGATGGATCAGTCCCTGGATTGATGTCCTAAGCCACGCGGTGGTTTTACCACTATGTTACTATTCATCCCATGGGACTGAATTTTCCCCGGGAAAAAGGCAATGACCAAACTTTGCTACAAACAAACTGGGTTTGGCATTTCTGGAAGCAGGGTTCCTTTTGCTACTAATGCACCCTTCACTGAATTAATCCCCTAGAAGTATTTGATAGAACAGTTTATGTTTCAATCTGGGCTAGTATTAATCTAGATCAATAAAGAGGCTGATTAATTCAGATTATAGCTAAAGTTTGCCTTTAATTGCTCAAGATGCCAAGTCTCACTGTCTGCACCTCTTCTTTCTTGACGTCCAGAATCCCAGACAGAAACACTTGCACTGTGAGAAAATCCCAAACTGCCTCTTTTCTAAGCATCAGCAATTTCTGTGAGAGGGGTGGTGGAACATTTAAGACAAACCAGAAAACATTGCAGTAGTTGGAGTTTTTGTTTATACAGAGAGAATGCAGCTGAAAGATTAGAGCAGAGAAGTGATGACTGAGAGTCCTCTGAGACTTTATTCTAGCCTGTTCCTGCTTCAACACACATTTGCTGCAAGCAGTTGCTTCATTTTTCCATATCTTAACTTACCCATCTGTAAGATGAAAGTTGCTTCTTTCAGGAAATATAAGCTGATGTTTTAATTGGAACAGGGAGCTAATCCTTTACAAGCAGCTCTATATGTTCTGGATGGCGAAAGGCCTGACTTGAGCAGAGCGGGTGAGGAGCTGAGCTCCAGCTGGCTGCGACGGAGGGTGCTCAGGGTGGTTTTGATGTCTGGACAGCCCAGTGTTGTTGGCTGGGCATCTTTAGATGTAGGATCAGGGCTTTGGACTCTTTAGAGAAATGGATTAGGGCTCCCGCTGGGAGAAAAAATATTTTGGATTGTTTTTTAAGCCAGATAAGTCAATTGCAGCTCATTCTAACTTAAGGAGGTGCCCTGGGAAGGAGCTCTGCATAGCTGAGACTAAATTACAACATGTGAAAAAAATGGATGGTCGTTCTTTACTGGCTGCAGTAAAAGTGCCTTTTGAAGCTTTTGGGGAATTCTGAGTTGGATGTTAGTTTTTTTGCTGTTGTTGTTTTTGTTCTGTTTTATTTTTTTTCAAATCTGTTTGTCTTTCAGGAATTTCATAACAGTCAGCCACAAGGTTTCACTAAGTGACAATTCTTGTAAGGTGTCTTAAAACATTTGAAGCCTTTTTTTTTTTTTTTGCATTAAGGGTGAAAAATAAGCCTTGATATTTCATAATCAATAATTGCTGCCCATTAGCATCCATCTGTAACCTTGCATGTCTCCCAGTTAGCTATCAAACACACAACATTAACTTGCCATGTCATATACTCAAGTGGATACTATCTTTACTAACCACCAAATAAAATAATGCTGCTTTGAAGTAGTGAGGGATGTGCCCTCCATAGAGTGTGGGTGCCACTGACTGCTTTTATTTAGTGCAAGTAATTATAGGATTGGCTAAAAGAGAACACACATGTTGAGCACTGCCAACATGGGACATGCAGAGCCAAGTGATGTTCCTGTTATTTGACATTAAAAAAGAAGAAAGCTTCAAGCCTCATACCTAACCTGACAAGATACGTAAAATATAATGAAATTAATGTGAAGTGAGTGAAAGGACTTACGTGGTTCAGCATCATTTTATATTCACTAAAATGCACCTGTAATACAGCACTTTGTCTCTGTCTGGCTCAGTAACCATGTAAAATTAGAATGATGTTTACTTTGTGAAGAGGTCTAGCATTAGCTCCTTTGAGGATTAAGTAAAAAATTGGTGTTCAGAATTGCAAAGTCTGTTCAACTAGCTCTAGTTATTGGAGTAAAGACTCAACTCTTGGACAGAGCCATGGACCAGACTCTAGCTTGTGGTGTTAATAAGAGATAGGAACACGACCCTCTGTGCATATGTATCTTCTTTGTCATAGCAATGATTATAAACCTGCAGATTTCTAACAGACAATAAAATTCCAAGTATCCAGGCAACAACCTAGAGTTGAAGGAGAAATGAATTCAGAGATTCACCCCAATCAACTAATAAAAACCAAAGTAAAATCCTGGCTTATTGTGATACGAAAGAAGTAAAAAACACTTAGGATATGACTAGTAGATCATTTTATCAATGTATTATTTGTTTGTTCAGGTCTGAAGGGGTTGTTATAAAAGACAGAACATTTCTATGATCCAACTGTTAAGTGCTGCCCTGAATGAATGAGTCAGAGTCGATGCTTAATGTAATGTACTTGCCATCTCTTACTATCTAGGAGAAACCCATCGACCATTTCTCCATGGCCTTGGTACTGTCCATTAAGCTATTTGTTGCCTACAGACATTTTGCTCTTCAATAGTTTCAATAGCATGGGCCATGCCGTGGTGGTTTTTTTTTTTTTTTTTTTTGTCTGTCATAAAATCATGCTGAGATGGTAGGAAATTGCTTAGCTGTTCACCATTTTGCTTACATATTTGTAAAGGCAGCAAGTAATAGCAAGTCTCTAATAGCAAATCCAAAAATAAAGACATGGAGATACATTGTTACTTCAGTGTTTTTCCTTAGATTGAGCATCTTTCTGATGTATAAAATACGGAGTTATTTATTTTGGAATCCTTTGGGGAAGCTTTTGTGGTTCTCCCCTATCAGATATCCCAGGAGAGGCTCTGATAAATACCTACAAAGGGAAAATACCTACAAAGGGAAAACTCAGGCTGGTACAGCCATAGACTGCACAGAAATTGCCCCTGCTCCAAATCCTCAGGCTGAAAGGACTCGAGGACCATACAAGAGAGATGGGAAAAGGGAAAAGGAGGAACGAGCACTGGTGCTGGGCTGGGGGTCTTATATCACCCTTTTCACTGGGATCTGCTCTGTAGCAGAGAGCCCTGCTCTGCCAGACACAGGCTGCTCTAGCTTTGTTCACATGCTGGTGAAACAAAGTCATCCTTGAGTTTTATCAAATTTTATTTCAAGGGCCTAATTTTCAGTTCAGCTTAACTATACTTTGTTTTCCCCCTCCTGTTCAATTAGTGAGACACTTAATAATTTACAAATACCATGCTATGGCTTCAAACCAAATACATTTATAACCAAGTGACACCTATAAGTAATTCCTGATATACCTGCTGTTTACACATAACACCTTTGGGCTAAAAGGGAGATTAACTTTTTCTTTTTAAGTTGGCTCCACCCGCTATTAAAATGTATACTTATAGCTCCTTACATGTGAGTAGCCGAAACCTACATCTGTCAATAATTTTGTAAGGTATTAGTAACAATTCCATAATTGCATAAAAGCAATACTCTCTCTGCCCTCACAGGGCTTTACTGAAGCTTAATAACTGTGAGCCACTTTGCAGTCCTCAGCTGAAAAGTCTCCTGTAGACAGAATAATGTTACTGTTTTAAATAGCATGTTTTAAATAGCACAGCTTTGAGGGAGACCTTTGTATTCAAGCTGTTCTTGACAGTAACCACAGACCACTCAGTGCAGCCTCTAGCTCCGAAACTGCTAAACTCATGGTTAGCTTAGTTGTTCTCACTCAGCAAGCACTTTGTTCCTAATGATTTATTTATCCCTTTATTCTGCAGTCTGTCCAGGAATGAGTTTTGTTTTTTACACGTTAATCACTCTTAATGATCTGAGGAATTTGTTTATGCAAACATATTTCAGGCTCTTTGCAAGCTCTTTGCCTTTCTAATTTCTCCAAGTATTTGCTCTTCATCATTTGCTGGTTTATAGAACTCATAAATCATTATAAACCAAATCATGTGACGTTGCTTTTGTTCTCTGACTGATGAGCCTCAAATGCAGGAAAGTCTTTTCTAGAAGGCATGAGAATGCTTTTAATATGAATACTTGGGCAGCTAGTTATTTCACAGCAGCTCTCGTTCTGCTGTTTCTGAAATCACAGGTTCATTTCCACATGCTTCTGGAGAAAGGGTTGAGGAGGGGACGTTGCTCTTGAAATTCCCCGGCTCCGTTGCTGCTCTGAGCTGTGTCACAGAGCAGTTCAGTTGTCTGAGGCAGGAGTAGCAGCAGCTCGAGCACCTGCTGGAACAAGAGCCCCACACCAGAGCTAACGGGCTGCCTAGTTGGCAGTTAGGAGGGAATATAAAAGTGACAAACAGCTTAAGTGACTTTGCAGCTGGCACCAGAAGCACTGCTGTAAAACTAGGGCCAGGACTCAGCCTCAGTCCCTCACTCCATATTCAGCCTGTTGTATTCCTGCCTTCTGATTCCACTAGTGATTTATTTTTCTCATTTTACCATGTTCTCACTTCCTCCTCTTATTATTCTTGGCATTAGTTACCATACATTGAAGTAGCCTTTCTGTGGTCTTTCGTGCTGGGGCTTTTGTTTCTCTGTCAGTAAAAAGGTCCAATAATCCAGACATGCTGTAAGGGGTTTGGAGGGTGGTGACCACTATTCCACATGCTTCAGAATCAGGAGTGTTGCATGTGAGATATAAAATAATCTCTCAACTCTATTCAGGGCCTAAAAAATCAATGCCTGACATCATTCTATTGGCAATGCCTGTATCCAGATTTGGGTGCCAACTTCTAGAAATATGTAAACCTAGTGGAAGGATCCCCAAAGCAGGCAGCAAGAGTGATCAGAGGCCACTGTGATTCAAGAGGAAAGACTGAATAAACTGGGTTTGTTCACTTGAGACTAAGGGGGCACATGATGACAGTCTTCCATTATGTAAAAAGTTCCTGTAAAGAAGAAAGGAGCAAACTTTTCATCCCCTGGGTATAGGACAAGGATGAAGGGGCATAAACTGCAAAAAGAGGTGTTTAAGTTGAACATTAGAAACATGTTTTATCAGCAGAGATGGTTGAACTCTGGACTAGATTGCCTAGGAATGGAGTAGAATTTTCATCCTTTACAGTTTGAAGAACAGGCTGAGCAGTGTCTGCCAGGATCTGTGTATGCAGATGGACAGACCACATGGGTGGATGGACCATATGACTGATGGGTGTCCCTTCCTGGCAAGTCGTCAATGTTTATTTAGGTGTGTTGTACTGGTAAAAATGCAGGATGCACAAACAAGAGGGCATTGGGCTTCTCAAATGCAGCTGGCAATTTCCAGGACTCTGAGAGATCACTATGACCTACAAAATATGATCCTAAATTGTTGATTGAATCTGCTAAGTATGTGCACCTCAGTGCTCTGCAAATCAGGAGCATCACAGAACTTTGGAGTTTGGACTTCCATGTGCAGTAAAGAGACACAGTGACTTAGGCCATTCTTTAACTCCTTGTGGAGGAGCTTTTGCCTCACTAAGTTAATTAGTGAGGGAGCCCAGTCTACTACCTTAAACACTTTGTTTAAGTGCTCGAAGTTGAATGAAAGGGCCGGGGCCTCAGTGACTTGTTGACGCTGTGACTCATCAGCAAACCCAGGGGCTCCTATGTCACACACTCCAGGCCCTGCTTTCATCACTGCTTTCCAGTTTACAGGCTATGTGCAACAGTGAATCTCTGCTTGCAGAAGTTTCAACTGCCCTAGCATAATACATATCTCCTGTTCCCAACGAAGGTTAGTGATTTGTTTACTGCATCAAGCTTTTTCATGAATTGCCCTTTGAATATAAATAAATTATTTTGAAGGTTTTTCCAGCTAAAGCATTTTTCTTGTAAAAAGAAAAGTCAGCAGTGACTAACATTTTACGCAGTAGGTCATAATCCAGCGTAAGTGCTAAGCATCCAGGTAATGGGAAGTAGATTTCAGGCTCAGTTTTCAAGGATTCATTATAAATACAAGAAAGTGAAGTGAAAAACTAGAAAAAAAAATGTCATGGCAACATCTTAGTCATCTGACTGTACTATCAGGTAAAAAGATGCAGCATCAAAAAAAGTGTATCTATAACATCATTACTGTAGATTAAGACAAAAAGGGGATTTTTTTCTTAGGTTAATTAGCACCAAACACTCTTGTAGCAGCCTAACTGTCTGGAATGATCTCTCTGTAGCTAAAATTGGGAAAAACGTGGACTCAGGATTTAGAACCAGAACCAAAACACTTGGTGCTGGGAGAGCTGCTGCCGCTTCTTTGGGAGCAGTGGAGCTCGTAGCAGCGCTCGGTGCAAAGGGCTTCATTTCCCTGCCCCTCTTCCAGCAGCACCGAACGCCGACAGCGCCAAGGCCAAGCAAGCTGCTGCTTTGAGCCTCTCTGCTCAAGGGAAGCAGCCCTACAAACCGACACGGTCGGAGACGTGTGCGCGTGGCTGTCTGCCTGCCTGGTGGCCAAATTCCACCAAATTTGACAGAGGATGAGAGACCTCCAATAAAACAAATCCCTGCGGTTGTTAGTAGAAGGAAGAGTGGTGTAGAGTGAATTCAGTCCAATAGTGCTCCGCTGAGGGAAGGACAGCTGCAGAGCTCCATTCTTGCTTAAACATCCACAGCGCAGACCTGTTGATCTCAGGCCTCCTCTACTTTTATTTTTCACAGGAATAATTCTTCAAAAGATACTTAATTGGCGTCAAGAGGCTCTGCTGCCATTTACTCCTGGTCTCTGTATCCCAAGTATTTGAACACCTTTATCTCCTATCAACAAAGAAGAGAAGGAAAAACATCTCCTGGAAATGACATTTCCTTATGCTGCATTTGTTTCCTCCACATCATTTTTATGTCATACTCACTCCATTTATCATTACAAATCAGAGTTGGTGCTTTTTTAATTGCCAGTTCAGCCAGGTCTACTGGATACCTTGCAATGAAGCCTGTTGGCCTCTTCCAGCTCTATAAACAGTGAAGCTCCTGGACTCAGCTGGACTGTAGCTACTGCTGTTACACTGCTGTAAAGGCATGAACTGTATCAGAGCACAGCTTGCTAGTGCAGCTGCTTTGGCTCCAGAGGGGTGTTTGTGTCAGTAAACTAATCGCACATGACTTGGACAAGAGGCAGGCAGAGAGCAGATAAGGGTCTGTTTTTGCAGAGTCCGTTCTTTGTCCATGACTATGTTTTGGTGAATGAAGTCATCACAGTACAGACTGCAGAGTGACTATACAGGAAAGGAGGGCACTAGCCCCATAGTTGCAATCCCCACTCAACTATGAGTTAAATGACAAGTCATTTAATCCTTTTGTGGCTCCTCTTCTGCAGAGCCATCAAAATGGTGCATTTCTTAATGGCAACTGAGGAACAAAAAGGAACTTCAAAGTGAGAAGTAAGCAAAACTGAAAGGCTTTGGTAGCCAAATTAAGAGGCAAGACCCCAGTATTCACTTGCGTAGATGAAGGGAGGCGTGTTTTCAGTGTGGAAACTACGCTTTCACTAGAGAAGAAAGCCAACTTCCCATTGAAATCAGAAGGGCTGGACTCCCTCTCCAGAGCCTGGATGCCCAGCACAAGCCATTCTCAGCAGCAGCAGTAGTGAGCTAGGATGTGTTCTGTTCAGCCTCAAAGCAGCCATCCCTTCAGAACAGGATCTAGCTTTGAGAATCTGACTGCATGTGTGCTTAATTTCACAGGAAGATGACTGCAGGAAGGAATGTGGAGGGAAAGAAAGAAAACAACCCCCATACGACAGATACCAGTCCCATTGCACTGCTGAAGAAGTTTACAGTGGAGAAGAACTTGCACAAAGTGCAATGAAGTTGGTAACATAATGGGAGATGGCCTGAAGAAGGGCTTTAAATAAAACTTCTGAATATATCTAGGCCAACTGAAGAATGAGGAAGAATATCAAGCAAATTTTCTGCTGGTAAGAACTACTAGGCTAGGGTCAGAGAAGCAGTGAAGAGCCCCATCATTACAGAAGAAATGTGATCGGTCACACTCAAACAGGATGATATAGACAATAGCCTTTTTTTTTTTTGCTTTGAGGGAGACAGATAATATGGAGGCTAGAGGAGACTAACTACAGATTTTTTTGTTTGCAAAAACAGCAGATGCATAGAAGGGTTGAGCTACATAGCATATGAAGCATATGAAGCACTTGGCCTTTAGCTCTGCTTATTGTTCAGTATGTCTTCTCTCCACAGCTCAGAAGGACAAATCCTCATCAACTAAACAATGCTGGATGCAGTTCTAAAACCCTGCTCCAGAACTACATCCAGAAACTAACTCAAGACAGCTGGCTGGAACCAAGCCAGTGGGTTTTGACTTGAAAACAAAGAAAAACCCTCCTATGAACTGAAAGGTCTGTTACTATCAGTTTGTCCTTATTCAAAAAGAACCATTATCTGCTTCCTTAGGATCAAAGGCAAGTAATTCATGAAGACAAGAGAATAAGGAAAAAGGAATCCTTCATCCAGAGGACTATGCATTTTGAGACAACCTGTTCTTGTCACATCAGGTGTGGTGTTTCCATTGTCACTGGTCTGGTTAAACAGGGAAATGGGTAAAAAGTGAATAAACTCAGAATTTTTCATAGGCACTGACTTTTTGTAGTGGTTGGCATTCAGTGTCTTCACATTATGACTGTCAAACTTGCATATTCTTTCTTCAAATTCAGCTTGCATAGGATGTCAGGATGAGCCAAAGTGGGAATGGAGAGAAAATAAGAAGTAGCATTAAAGTGATTGAGACAAATCTCTATTGTCATATTTCTGATATACAGGACTAATTCACCCATACTGTTCTCACTGATTTGGATACATAAACATGACAATATGTTTAGGTAATTTATTGTCTCTCAACCTTTTCTTTGCTACAAAATACTAGAGTTTGATGGACAAGAAAAATCCTGTTTTTTGAGTAGCTTGTTTCTTTCGCATCCTCAGTTTCCCCATTTGTAACTGAGGATGCTATTTAGGCCTGCTTTATACATACTGTATAAGCCAGGGATTATGTTCCAATGGGCAGGGGGTGTCCTTCAGTGATGGAATCATGGCTAATGCTGTGATATGGCTGCTACTCTTCTAAACACAGAAGTACTTTCCTCTAAAGAAGAGGAACAAAGTCAGTGATTATGTTAATAAGCATGAAAAAAACATGTGTTTTTAAATAACATTTCGCAGGTCAGACTGGCCTTTCCCAGCATTTTCTATGAACCTACAAATAAGAAAGTTAACATTGGTCTGCGAAAACTGTGATGTTAACTTCTTTCTAAATAGATTTTATTCTCCCATTTTCTGCAAGAAGAATGCAGAGAGAGATTTGTCCCAATGCACCGAATTCATGGAAGAATGCAATTAATCTAAATTGGTTCATTATTTTATGCAAGTAACTGTTCTTTAAAGTACATTAATCAGTCTACCTTGAGGATACAAGTTTTTTTTAAGGTGGCCTCGTGGATGCCTCCAGGGAGTTTATTTATGAGCAGTGGATGGAAAGTTCCTGCTTTTCCCCCAACATGACCAGTGCCCCTCTTGCTTCCTGTGCCACAACAAAAAAGCATTTGCACAGCAAAGAATCTGCAGCCCAAAACTTCCTTTCAGACATAATTGACTGTTTTACATGTTTGTGTTATGATGCAGCCAATCAAAAGACTCTCAGTTCGACCCTCAGCTCAATAGCTGGAGCGTCCTTCCTCTTACCTGATCCACAGCAGATATCAGCAAGTCACATCTCTGAGTTTTTTAATCTTATCTGTTAACTCTACCTGCGGCTGCTAGGTTCGAGGAGATTCCTGGAGAACAGTATCTGCAGCTGGTCCTAGTCTACCCTCACTTAAACTATCCCAGCTCCAAGTCACTGTGGCTGGTCAGAGTGATAGACTCAAGAAAAAGAGATGGAACAGATGTTCTGTCCAGGTTCTTTCCACTGCTGTTTTCTGTCCTTTTATATAAACAACAGAAGACTTTGGCCCCATAAAATTATCTGTGTTGGAATTTGGCCAGTGGAAGTTCTGACCTTCCTGCTACACAATCTAATGCCTTTCTATACCCTGGGGACTCAAGAATCACCCTAAAGGATCCGTCCAGCTCTATCCCTCAGCTTAGTGAGAACATTGAGGTGCCAAGACTAGCAGGTCCTCCCTCTCAGCGACTGATGTTACTTCTGCATGAAGAGCAAACAAAGTGGGTTAAGCTTGATTTTAATTAAACATTTCCTGCTTTCACAATGAAAGTGGAAAACACATGTGGGTGTCTCCTCACTAAGTATGAAGGACAAAACAATGCTTTGTAGGAATGGAGCAGATGTTAAACCCTTTGGCACATCTTGTTCAGTTCACTTTCCTTTGAAGTCAGACTGGAGTGATTTACTTAAAATGCTTCCCTCCTGTGCAAGTCCACTAGATGATGAGGAAAAATGAAGGCGTTCTTAGGAAGCATGAAAAAACCCACACTCTTTTAAATACGCATGAAGGGTTCTTCAAGGAAGTAGTCTGTTTTCCCCACTTCCTAGCTCTATAAGGAATGATGGAATGTCAATTATTCTTTAGATTCAGCCTCAGAAAAGGATATGATATTTTAATTTCTGTGTGGCTGGATAGAATTGAAGATTCTGTGCATACCAGTCATAAGATTTCTGTCCAGGCAAAACTTTTTATGCGAGATGCCACTATTGCTCTTCTGCAGCCCTGCCAATTGCCAATGTCTGGAAGTATCTCCAGAGGTGCCTTTCTGGAGAAAGAAGCTGATTTATGGGGAAACACACAGGCACTATCAAACATTGGTCACAGCTTGAGTAACTGGATGGACTACTGTTCTGACTCAATATGACACTTAATAAGTCTGCATGCCTCACTGATGTGATAAAAGATGCTTTTATATGTTAAGTGATGTCTTTATTTTCTTGAAGATACAGAGCTAGTGGCTACATCTGCCACTATTTACATGTTAAGTGATGTCTTTATTTCCTTGAAGATTATCTGAACTGCCTTACACCTTGACACAAGACTGGAGTGAGTTGGCTCTGCCAGGAGAGGGAATAACTGGGGCAGATATGCTTTACTTGTAAAGCTTCCTTCCTCTTGATGTTGCAGAGGCCTTTAGGTAACGAATTAACATGAGGACACTGAGAAGCACATGGGAAACGCTGTTCTCTTGCATGCCCCCCTGCTCTGAACAGAGTGTGTGGGCACAGCTGGATCTAACCCCAGCTGGCCTTGATCTCAAGCTGGAACTCAAGCAGAGCAATCCAAGGAGCAACTATGGGAAACAGGGTCACCTGGATCCTGCTCCTCCTCTAGGACCCAACTCACTTTGCTTTTATCACTCTCCTCCATTCCTGGCAGGTGCTTGTTTTTCAAAATCCCTTGTGATGCAGTGATTCTGTTCTATCCTCAAGCCATCTATCGCAGAGATTGCCTATTTTTTCAGTTAAAAGATTTTTCCTAATGTCCGAATCTCCCAAGCTTCAATTAAAAGCTCAGCTCAGGTGCTGCCGACCCTGCACGCAGCAGCAGGCTTCCTCCGCATGCCTTTGCCTAGCCTCTGCGTGCCAGCACGCTGCTAGCCTCTTTTCTGAAGGAATAACATCACACTCAGCTTGTAATTCATTCTCACTCTTTTCTGAAGATATTTCTGAAGATTATTTCTGTCCTTCACTGTCTACAGACTTTTTTTCCAAGTTGCAAAGATATTTTTGTATCTGAGTCGTGATTGCCAAAATGTTTGCAACCCCTCCCAGTGTAATGCCCTCTGCAAGTTTAGCAGATATTCTCTCCTGAAGAAAGCAGATTTGAGGTCCTCTAACAAAGCTTGAAACTGGAAGTAAACCTGACATCAAAACTGTCCAACTCTTCCAGATCCTATGGGGCGTTGGTCGACTTTTTTTCTTTTTAATAGCCAGCACAAGCATCAGGGAATACAAACAGTTGCTGCCTGGCACAAAGCTATTGTTAAAGATGTCTGCGCTTTCCTAACAGATTAGAGATGTCCTTAGAAAACAAAGCTCCAGAAAAGCTTTATCAGAGCAAACTACTGAAGCTCAGGGGATGCAAAGGCTAGCTAAAAGCTTTCAGGTATGTGCCCTTTTGTCTTGTCTGTTTGCACTCTTATTCCGGTGTTCATATTATGGTCTTGGCATACACACAAGCCCCATTAATACCGAGGAGGAAGTGGTAGTTACTAACTCTGTTTTGGACGCTGCTGCAGGGGACTGAGATAATATTTCTTTCTTACACAAACAAACAGATGTTTCTGGATAAGGTACATTATACCCAAATATTACGGAAATAACTTCAGAGGACCCTGCCCAAGAGGAATTTCTATCTTTCCTGGTACTAATCTCGATTTTACTTTTTTTTTTTCCTCCCTTAAAGCTATTTATTATTACTTTGACAGGGTTTTTTGACATATATGGTGCTGTACTCATATGCATGAAGAGTTATCTGGACAACACAAAATATAGCACTATCCATCTAGGCATCAATTGCATCCCCAGAAACACTGAATGAAAGTGGTATTCTATACATTATTATAAGCAAGCAGAACTAGATGAGAATTTGCTTGAGGTCATGAAAACTAGGTCAATCCAATCCTAACTCCAAACACATTGCCATTAAGATAGATCGATTGCAATTGCAGATGATGACAATGTTATGATGGCACTCCTGTCTGTTAAACAACATATTACCCTTTCACTCTACTTAATAAAGCAGGTCCAGGAGTGGGGACAAAGACCTGGATTCTCCTATCAGGTTACCCTAATGCCCTGTGGGTCTCCTTGCCAAGTGCCAGAAGAACCTGACTTGGAATAAAAATTGCCTTAGCTCTGCTGCTTTCTGTAAAGTCAGGATAACTTGTGCCAGCAGAAGTTTTCTCAGGACTCTTAAGAGGAAAGAAACTAGAGGATTACAGGAAAAAACTGTACTGGTATTCATGGAAAAGAATGGCTAATCTTGTGTGTGAGTATGGTCATGCTTTGGCTAAAGTAATTGCTGGCACTGGAGAACAGCAGCAGTTCGAGTCTGTCATCTGTCCTGGCTCATCTTGCGCTGGTTATCATGAGAGTTCTGGACGGGGGCAGATTATCCTGCCCCACTCCCATCTGGCAGGGCTGGCTTGTTCATGATTGCAGTGCTCTGGGGACAGTACCCTGGGGACCCGTGCAGGAAATGTGCAGACCAAGTGATCTGCTCTCTCCTGTGTACGATTCTAGAGAGGCAGAAGCCAGCAGAACAAGGGAGAAGACACATGGCCTCTTGTAACAGGCTCTCATCCACGTTATGTCAGTAGTTTTAGTGAGGCCAAGCAACTGAAACTATTTGGAGGCCTGGAGGGAACAAAATGAGAGAAGTAACTCTCTGGTGTACAGAAGAGGGGAAAGAAAAATATCTTCCACTGTGTTGCTGTTACCAGTAACACTGCAGGGTTTCTTAGAATAGAGCCCAGCTAAGACCAGAAGCCTACGGTGTGACACACACACAGACAGGGACAGCTACAGCTCCAGGCTAAACTGACAAAACACAGGGTAGGAATGAACACCAAGACACCCCCAAATCCCATCAGAAGTCAGTCAGAGCCAGGAAGAGAATTTTTCTTACAACTGAAGGCTTTGTTTACTGTATCAAAAAAAAAAAAATTACAATTCCTTCAACTACTCACCCCACAAGTTTCTGGAATTTGGAGTAAAGAAAACATTTTATTCCAGATTCAAGCATTTCAGGATATGCTAACATCTATTTTCTCAAATAAAGTGAAATGAATTTTCTAAATCAGGAGCCATTTCCAACTGGAAAACAAATATTCTGGCTGGAGAAGTTAACATAAAAAATTTCAGCTTTCACTATTTATTGTGGTTTGTTATTCATGGACAGTTAAGCAAAACTGAGACAAATCCACAAAATACTTACACTGCTGGCAGGTTTCCTCATGCTCTGCTGAGACCTGCCATCAAAAAGAGCTCCTGTATGTGGCCTGCCAGGACACTCACACTCTTCCATTCTCAACTGCCTCATTGCTACTATTCCCTGTGGCCAATATTAGTTGGCATAGCAGTGGTGGAAGCCAAGCCCTGAATACCAACATTGCAAAGCTGAGGGGAGATTAGCGCCTTGGAAAGGTGCTGGTCTGTGAACATGCACTGGGTACATTTACACTGTGAGCTGGGTTATGGCTTGAAGTCTGTGACAGCCACCTACACAAGCCTTGGTGTAAATCTTGAGTGCTACTGAACAAAAACGTGCAGCGCTAGAGCTTCTCAGCCAGAGATCACAACAGTGCCAGTGGGAGCACATTACACTGGATATTTTACTCAGGAAAAACAAACAAACAACAGCAAAAAGAAGCTGTTTGCAGATGCATGTGGCTTGACAGTTACCAAAATTACATAAGTGTGTCTCCTTCAAGATGAATCTTGAAGCTATAAATAGCATCATGTAGCACAGTATAGGAAGACAGGACTTAAGCACTGCTGTGAGTTACCATGGTGTTTGCAGGAAACAGAAAATGAGCACCTGAATTTTGCCACCATGTGCATTTTGCTGCGTGCACACACACACACTTGTGATGCTTATTACTTGCTGGTGCACAGGAATGATGCTCCACTGTCGTGCCTAGAGAAGCACCCATTTACATCAGCAGGGAATTTGGCCATTATCATTTGTGTCCTGCTGCTGCACAAAGGTTAACATAAAATTACAAACAAAAACTTCCCTCTGTGTTAGAGAACACAAAACCTTGAAATGGGGAAAAAGCTGACAGCTAACTTGCATGTACTTTGTCCAAAGCTGCTTTCTGTTCAAGAAGAAGAGAAAGCTAGACCTGCACTTATAAAAATGGACATTTCCTTTGCTATTGCTAAGAATTGTATTGACTTCAGAGATGGTTGCAACTTTTTGTTTTAATGCAGAAGGAAGTCAAAGGAAAGAGATTCAGCCTGCAGTGCTGTCCACTGTTGGTTTCCATCTCTACCATTACCATTTTGGGTAATGACACATATAAACAGAATTCACTAGAGTCTGGATTTAAGATCCTGGCTCATGTTCTTAGGACTTTTGGCAGCTTAATGAACTCTGTATCAAGTTCTGTTTGTAGTTTTCATCCATTTGACAAAAACTGAAAGGTACTAATGATCAGATGATTCAAAGCTTTTCATCTGTCAATGCTATCATTTAGTTTCACAGACCAAGGGCCGGATTCTTGGATATAGACGCTTTGTGCACAAGTCAGCATGGCATATGAAAAAAAAAAAAAAAAAAAACCTTTTGTACAGGTCCCATTGCCTCCCACAGAACAGGAACTCTCTGCTTACTTCTACAGCTCTGGAAGATCATCCTTGCCCTGAAGTGAACTACACTAAGCAGAACAACAGTGTCTGGTAGAGAGAAAAGACGGCTTTGGAAGAGAAGATCTAATACTTCTTTACTGGGTTCATTAAAAAAGATACTGACATTTCTATTAAAAATCATGGAGCATTTATCAAATCTGGTTAGCAAACTAGGCTCAGTAATTCTAAATTATATGGAAAAGTTCATAAGTCTTGTTAACTTAAGAAATCAGAGCAAGTAATCTGAGTTTACATATCTGAAATGTGTTAAATGTCAACACTTCTAGGGGCTTATTTTCACAGCAAGCACCCTGTCACTTGCTACTCCCTCCCTAAGAAAATCTCTGTTAACATATGAGCAAGAGGGCAAAATATTGGTGCCTTTCTCTTCCAGTGGTCACAGTCACGTGAACTTATTTTATCATTCATCCAGAGAGTCGATGTCCTCCAGAACACTTGCCAGAACTACTTGAAAATCTGTTCTTATTCCCAAGCAGGCTCCTTGAATAGTATTGCTACCCTTTTTAATAATGAGTTAAGGAAACACGACCAGTTACGTTTAGCACTCCACTAAGGCCATTCGAATCAAAGTGCCTTGCAGGAGTATCACTGCTCTTTCAAAGCAGTAGCAGCAGCATTTGAAAAACCCAGATACCTTTTTTTCCCCCTTTCTTTTTTAGTAAAGGTGATTCAAAGATATTCTGGTGTGTGAGACATGGCTGAGAGAAATACTGAGGCAAGGGCCTTTACTGACATATTGGGAATGGATACAGGAGACTGAGGAAACTAAAATCAGAAAAAGATGATGTGGAAGAAGAAATCTTAACTAGCCACTGGCCTGAACATAGATAGGCTGGTGTAACAGCTGAAATAGATTTCAAGAGAGATTCAAAGTAGGATAAAGTAGCAGTATTATGATTTTTTTTCTCTGAGCTCTTTTCAAGAAGAGAGGCATGAGGGAAAACTCAGAATTATGTGAGAGAAGTGATAATAAGCAAACTGAACAAGCTGCCCCCGGGACTTGGAGAAACTTGGTAAGCTAAGAGCTGGCTCATACATGAGTAGGGAGAGCAGGACTTTCAGCTAAAAGGTGTCATTTGCCCCCTGAGGTGACTTTGTCCACAGGACTGGCCATGGAGCAGCCCACACGTTGTACCTAAGGCAATAGGAGTGCAACAGAAAGCCCAGGAAGCCAAGGAAATAATAACTCTGAAGGTCACCAGCAGCTCTGGAACAGCCCTTCTCTACCTTTCGGGAACTACTGCTGTCTTGTGCTACGAGACGCTTTTAGAAAGTGAACTGCTGGAAGCCCTTAAAAATAGATCTCTGATTTCCTGTTGTTTTCCCAGCTTATCTGAACCTCTGGACTCACTTTGTGGAAAAGAAGGGGAAGAAAGAAAAAAAGGGGGTTGGCATTTGCTATTGTGTTTTCCCAGCTTCTTTGTCGACTGATTTGTGATAAAAAAAAAAAAAAAATTCAGCTTAGAATAACAGAAATGATATCAGGGAATTTACAGACAAAGAAGCTATCTGTTTTAGGCACCATTATATTTAAATGGATTGTTTTCCTAACAGTAATGCATCCCTCACATTTCCTTCAAGCTATCGCACAACAGCAAGTGGAGGTGTTTCCCCTGTACAACACACAAAGACGAGGACTTTGAAGCTGTGTTAGCCCCAAGTGCTATGTAGCTATCTGTAGATCAACATGTGCCAAATATTTTTAGTAGCACTGTGCTGTACTGTCAGTTTTAGAAAGGGACTGCTCAGCAGAAACTAGCTGCTTGCAGCAAATACTTGGGAAAGTAAAAGATAAGGCATTAAACTGGGAACTGGAATAGGACAAAAAGCTAACAGCTAAAAAGATAAATCAGAGAATTGTAGAGAACGTAGGTGAAGATGGGGTCAGTTTTCATAATGGTGATCTGGTACGTACCATACCTGGAGCAGCAAGGTGGGCTGCCTGGCTGCTCACTGCACTAACAGGACGTCTTCACCTTCCAGGGCTTCTGCTGCACTTTCCACCCTTGGGCTTGCTAAGCAGTTTGAGGACAGTTTGGAAGGTTCTTCCTAATTCTTATTGCAACGTGCCTTATAGAACACAAGCTCCAGCAGGAGACTGCCATCACTGCCATAACATTTTCACCAGGTATCTCTTTAGTTCCATTTTTACCTATTTCCAATGCTGCTTTTATTTGCTTTTCTCTGACCCCACTACTTTATCCATTCAGATCAAGATATGGAGAAAATTTTTAGACTCAAAGATGCTCAGTAGCTTAGGAAAGGCATCCATAAGTGGACAAACGGGGCATTTATCTTGTATGCATTTTGTTTTGACCGTTCAGATTAATGGTCAGAATACAGAATTTCAATATTCTTCATCAAGAAGCTGTCACCCCTCCAGTCATATTGTATTTATAGGTGAGCAGAAAATTGTGTGGTTTTATTAGAAATATATGGGTAGCAAATAGGGTACAGAAAAACATGGGTAGTAAAATCGTCACTAGCATTAGACATGCCAGCTTCACAGTTGGTTTGTGTTACTGATATGAAAATGACAGGATTTACTCTCTACTTTCTAGCTACGTTTGAGTCATTTGACAGTGCTGCAGTTCAGGGAGCTAAATTATAGCCACTCTTGCAACACTGAAACAGAATTAGAACATAATTCAGAACACTTAATTAGTACCCAGTGAGCTGCTGTCACACCGCTTCTTCGAATTGGCACAATTCTTAGAAGAGCACAGAAACACAGAGCAAAGCAGGAAAACATGTGAAGTGGCAGGAAGTCACCTCCGGTCTTTTCCTCACCTCCTCCCATTCCAAAAGAAATAAATAAAAGAAATTTGCAGTTCTACTTTTCATTAGCTGGTTATTTTTGCTATATCTAAACTGTACTTGATAGCAAGATTTTACATTGTGCAAAGTTGAAATATCACTTAGTTTCCTAAATATTGATTTTTAGAGCTTTACTGTCACTGTGTAATTTTAAATACATACAAGATTCCTGAATGTTCCTTCAAATAGAGTGTATTTGTACACAGGCATTCTGATATCTATCTCAGCTATACTGCACTAATAACATTGCAATCCTGATGCTTAAACTGCATCTCACAAATGTTAGAACCAGAAAAGAAATGGCTTTCTCAAAATTTAAAGAGTGTTAATATGAGCGTGTAGAATTACTTAGCTATTTGATTTGAGGACCATGAATGAAATCCTGGCCTCATTGAAGGCCATTTGAAGGCAAAAAAGTTTCCTTGCAAATAGAAGATAACCTAGCACTTAATATTTCAAGGTGTAACTGCTACGACATTGATTCTTCTTGCAACTTGGGACCCTTTCTGCTGATTTCTGCATTCAAATAACAGCCTGGGAGTTATATAACTCAGCACAAGGGCACAAAACTTGTCATGTAAAACAGCCGTGAGACTGGACTGCACAGACCTGAGAAAGTCGAAAGCCAATACTGAAACTAAGCAAAAGAATCAACTTGCTGCAGTTATCTCCCTCTCATGCCCTGCTGAGCAGAAGAGATGGCTGGATACAGTATTCCCACAATGTGCCTTTCAACCAACAAATCTAAGTCAAAACAGGAACACTACCCACCCAAATGAGTATTTATCCCAATGAGAAAACAAATGTTCTGTTGAATTATCAGTTGAATTTGTTTTGAAATTCTTCCCTCATCTGAAATGTAGAAACTTCTCATTTCCCTTTTTATTCTCCTGAGGTCACCAAGGAACAGCATTTCACTTGAGATTGCCCCTCTGAGGAGTCCCTCTTTCATAGTTCATGTGAGTGCTGCGTTCCACGGAGTCCTCCAGCAGCTCCGGAGCCAGGGAGATGCTGCTGACGGACTGGGGCAAAGCTCTGCATCTGAGGGTGAGATTCAAACCGGTCTCAAGGCAGGTTATGATCTAGGAGTCATATTTTGTGCTTCCTGACTTTGAATGCATCTCTTCATGCTGTACTTTTAGCCAGGTCTACAGTGGGTCACAAAGTGTGATTATAAGGCTGATCAAATGTGACAAAATTCTCATAGCTGATACCAAGGCCTTGCACATTGCATGGTCCTAATACCACAACATCACGATTTTCTTCTCACCAATTTACCATCATTCAAATAAGCTGCTTATTTCACACCCCTGAGCGGTAGCAGAGATCCAGATCTCACCCTAACAACTGCTGTCCCAGTTTCAAAGGTTACAAAGGCATTTTCAACCTTCAGCTCACTAAGGCACAGCACTCTGCAGAAATAAAACATCATGTAACAGTGATACAAAGCCACTTCATTCTCCTATGCCCATATCCCAGATAGGGCTTGAAAAAGAAGGCTGTGAATGTGTGATTAAAATATGTGGAAAGTATGTTTCTACCCGTTCACTTACGTCATGCCCATTCAATAGAGAAATCTGTTCTCACCCCTGGTTACCTGACATCCAAAGTATTCCTATTCCACTCATTCAAAGTGTGGGAACTCCTTTCCCTTTCCTCTTAAAAAAAATAAAAAAGTAGTTTAATTGTAATTGGCTTCACGTTGTCTTTCAGTTATAATTAATCATAAGCAAAGTAGTATGAAAGTACAAAGCTCAGGCTTTTCAGTCAACAGGAGCTTCTGACAATTCCTCCCCACAAAGCATTAATTAGTGTCTGAGTTTTGCTGTCATGTCAGATAACTTCTGCTCTCAAAAGGCAGACTTGAAGCATCCTCAACACTGATTTTTCACATATTTATGATACATTTAATAGGTGAGAATTCAGCACCATGAAATATAATTTAGGCCAAGGTGACATTCAAAGGCTGATTTGTATGGAGACGTAACAGCAGTCAGGTTGTACTGATCCTCCACAACCCTGAGCTATTAGAAGAAATACAAACTTACAGGATGTAATCTCACTGCAGATTAGCCAAATGATAAGCTAGGAAGTAACTTTCTCTCAGATATATTACCTTGTTGAATATGGGTTTCTTGCATCCTTCTCTTTTGCAATAGACAGGGTTAGATGGGGTCCCCAACTGGAGAGCTCTAATGGGCAATTACTACTTCAGTATTTTTTCTGCACACATGCACCCGCTTCTGCAATTCTTAACACAACAGAGCTTGCTCTTGTTGTTCATCATCTGGACTGAAGCAAAGCCATTTTTAATTTCTTACACGAGCATCAACCTACTCAGAGTGATCTGTCACGCTCTTAGCTGCATGTTGTGCATCACCAGACTGTTTTGGTGAGAGCTGTGCAGGTACTGTCATGCTCTCTTTATTGATACATCTACCACTATATCCACCTCCTTAACACAGCTGCCTTCCACCTGAGAGGAAGGAATCTTGTAGGAAGAGGGATGATGTGACCATATAATTAAAGACTGCTTCATAATGTAAACATGTCAGAGGACCAAATCTGACAGGCAGAGATTTTTGAATTTTTTTGCATGTTGCTTATTCTTTGTGCCTTTCTTAAGAGCTTCCAGAATGGCCTTGGATCAACACTGTCCAAAAGCCCTTGTGGAGAACTTGAGGTTCAATCCACAGGCTGCCCAGAAATCCAGTTTGAGGTGAGCTGTGCTTCCCTTGCCTAGACAGAAAGACTGTGGAAAGTCTTTCTTCCCAGTGAGAAACACGGTGAGACAAATGTCACATGAGGTGGAAGGCCACAGCAGCTCAAGGGCAGAGAGGATCTACACCTCTAGCCTCCTGACCTAATGAGGTGCTCCATCCATGCATCCAGCCTTGCATCATCTTACAGGATTTCTCCTTGTGAAGTTGTAAACCTATTTACAGCAGTCATTTTTCTGGACTCTATCAGCCAACACAATGAAAGACGGGAAGCAGGAACATTCTAGGTCAGTCCAGTACACACAGCTCAGTACACAGAGGAACTGCACAAGAGAACAGTGCTGAAAATTCAACATCTAGGCTTAAGGCTGAGGAAAACATAGCAAAGCATCACTCCCTGTAGTAACACACTGCTCTGTTCCACATGACTCCATCAAGGGGCTTCCTTCACAGTCTGGGGTAACCAGTCACAGCTCATCTGACCTTGCTAAGCAGAAAATGTTCACCAGCAAGTCCTGTATTACCAAAAGATTGGTGCCAAGTTAGACGTACAGGGTGTTAAAGTTTTGTGATTTAAGATTACAGTTTAAGAAACCACTCAAATACACTTGAATTATTTTATACACATAAATCCCTAGGAATGATAAGCCAAATCCTCCTCTTTTCTATTGTAAATGTTAGGCACTCTGAGGAGCCAGAATTCCAGTTGCTTCAAATTCATATAAGACAAAGTAAGATTGGCTCTTTTTTTTTTTTTTTTTTTTAAGATTTCTTTCTTTCTCCCATTTTGTCCATCTCTGATGAGAGAATTCAGTACAGTAAGCTGAATAACAAATGAAAAATAGCTGCTGCCTGAAGTCTGAAAATACCAACTTTCCTGTCTCCTTCACCATCTTACAGTTTCTCATATAAGGGCAAAATTCTGCAACTAAGGTTTTAAAGGGCAGTCATCTTTAACCAGCTAAAAGAAAATTAATTTGTCAACAAGCCTGACAGACTAGTCACCCCAAGCAGCGTATGTAATCCTACCAGGACAAGTTCCCAGCTCTGCGGCAACACTAGTAATGTATCTGCTCAGTTGATTACATTTTCTGATATCTCAGAGTTAACTAAAGAAGGAAAAGGGAATGGAAATTTAAGCTGGCAACTGCCTGCTGCAAAGATCAAGACAAGAGCTTACATATTAAGGAGTAGAAGATAAAGAAAGTACCTACAACTATATGTTGTCTGGTGGCTCAAAAAGATTTTTCTTGTTCAATAGGTAGTCTTCCTGATTACCAGAATATCTCATATGGAGATTGCTGATCCCTGTCAGACAGTGGATTGTGTCTTTCTTCTATAAGGAGAATTAAGGCATAGAGCAATGAAATTACTGCTCTTGATCACCCCAAGAATCCAGATAGAGATGTGAATGAAGTCCAGGCATTTACAATATTCTCAAAATATTGCTTTAAGCAAAAGATCCCCTTCTGTTTCTCTTTCTTACCTAGTTATACTGAAAATAACCCTCCCAAATTCAGCATTCAGTTCTCTGTCTTGGATATGAGACTCTACTGGGACAGCATTTTTTTTCATAGCACAACAGTGAAATCCAAAAGGAGCCCATTACAAATCACCCGCAGGACTTGTCTTGGAAGGGAAAGATAAGATGCTTATCTTTGATGACTCTGCCATACATCTAGGCTATTACCTAGATCTTTCCAGCATGTGTACCTCTGCTCATTATACTATTTTCAGCTACAGAAATTTTCTTTCCTGAAGGAAAAGCTATTTTAAAGCTGTTCAAGTGTAAACCACCTTTGACTGAAGATACCTGGCAGAAATCACTTTACTGATATTAGAAGCAGCTATTCGACTAGAGCTCTAACCTATAGCAGACTGTATGTTGTCTGATAACATAAATTTGTGATTTTGAACTAACTGCATTGTGTATAACCAGCTGCATGTAGGAAAATTCTCTCAAGAGTGCAATATTTTTTCTCATAGTAACTGGGAAACATTTCTCTTTTTAGCATTAGAAACATGGAGAAAATACAACACAACAATTAGACTACTGCTGTAAATTAAGTAAAATATCAAGGAGGTATTGAATGTCTTGCCTTTAGTTTCGGTGTTTTGAATATAGAAAATATATCACATCAACAGCAGTGCCTACTGTAAATGGACATATATAATGTATTTCAAAAGCTTCTTAACTTGTGTATTGCTGTATTTCCCCTTAGTATGGGGATGATATGTACAACACTGAAGATGATCTATGAGAAGAAATGGAGCATAAAGAAATCTGAAGATACATAGCAGAAAATTTTGCAGGAACAGAAAGCCATGTATCAAAGCAACCAGCCCTGGAACACCAAGTTCCACATGGAACATCCTTTATATCTGCTAGAATAGTCCTTGGGATATGATCATGTCTTAGCTTTCCTGACACTTGCAGTGAATTTAGAAAGGTTTCACATTTCTTTTCCATTACTGGGAGGGAATAGCATGTAAAAAGACAGTAAAAAATAAAACATAGACAGAAAATAACAAGCCAAACAAATATTCAAAACATTTTCCTACTGAAATTCAAAAATGCACCATAATTTCAAACAAATAAATCCTCAACTGATCCCATGAATGATTGAAAGGGGTAAATAACTGCAAAGATGCCATTAATATTTTCCTTATAAAAGCACACAGTATGTTTTATACTGCGTCAGCAAGCCAGGCATGCTCCATTTACAGCATCAAAGGGACACGAACTTGAACCTCTGTTGAAATAGAGACCATCCTAGATAGTACCCCAAGATTAAGTAATGTTTTGAAATCAAGTTTAACGTAAGTCTTCTGTTCTCAGTGGAGCAAGTTATCACTGGCTCTGCAAGCAGCAAAGAATATCTTATGTTTCCCAGAGTAAAAAGGACCCCACATACTGAGAATCAAGCCAAAATCAGAACAATCTCACTGGGTATCTTGTTTACTTTAGTTGCATATCTTGGGGTAATGAAGTAATCACTACAGTGGGCAAAAGGACAATAGTTATAAAGGTTAAGGCAACTGAGCATTTATGATTTGCATGTACACACACACATCTTCCTGAGACAGCTAACATAAAGGAGACTGAATATTTTTCCCATTTGAAACAGGAGAAAAGCTGATGGAGCTGGAGCACTTTTAAAGTACTGTTGTTAAGTGGATGGATGTATTTCATTTCTATCTTTAGTAATGATAAACATAGCACACAGATTCATTATCTCAAAGAGGATACTAAAACCCTCTTGTAAGAGATACAGTGATACCTCTTCTCTTACCATTGAGTAAAAAAGTAGCAACTGTTCAATGTGAGGAATGAGATAAAACTGTTCCACAGAAAACTGTCTTGCAGTTAAGGCAGATATAAAAGACACTTTTTATTCATAAATAACATCATAACCACTCACCTTTCTTCTTCCTTTTTTATTTTCCTAATTTAAAAACGTTTCCACAGGTGACAACAGGTCAAAGTTTTTTTTACATTCTTATGAATTCTGAAGACCTCGGTTGTCTGAAAATTCAGATAAAAGTTTTCTTCATCATGAAAAAAAATGGAAAATGTCTTTAGGAATAACGAGATTTTTAAAGAGAACTTCTTTAGTACATTTGTGAACACACATCATTTTGGAGCTGACTGGCTTTTTGCCTTGACAGCATATCCGAAGTTTATATAAGAACATAAAATGGTTCCTAACCTGCCACAACAAGATTTAACCACTGGATAAAATGCTCATGTCTAACTTTTAAACACTGCCGAACATTAAAACAAAGGCTCACGTCAAAGCCCTCTCCATCACTGCTATGCCAAACAGTCAGCTCTGAAGATCTGATGAATATTTTTTCCCATGTCAGCCCAACTACTGCAGTGGTAACTGCTCGTAGATGGGGAGAGAGTAGAGGTGGCTGCCAGGGGAAGGGGGTACCAACAGTTGCAGCAGTATCAGCTATAACCTCTGAAAAATTTCCTGCAGATCATGAGACAGAAGTGGAGGAAGGCAGACCACAAAACTATCTACCTACAAGATATTTACGATGTTACATCACCCGTCACTGCAAAAGGTCTTCTACATGGGTGCAAATGAGGCACTTCCTTGCATGCTTAAATGAACTAACGATAAATATGAAACCACACAGGCAAACCGGCCCTGGAAGGCATAGTCAGTTGCTTTGCACCTGCACGTACAGTTAGGTCACAAGAAATTCAACATAGCTCCCAACATTACTGTCAAAATAACAAGTTAATTTGATGAACAGGCTCAAGTAAATTCTTTTACTAAATTTAAACACACGCATTATTCGGCATCCCATCCCATTGCCTTTCTCCATACACGGAGGTATGACCAATATGCCTTGTGACTCATGCCGAGAGACAAGAATAGAATCAATGGATTACTTGAAAGTTTGCAGCAGGACTTGCCAGGAAGGTTCCTCATTCACCATTTTAGATAAGGCTCTAACTGCAATTTGTCATAGGAAGTTCAATTGTTCTGAAACATGAAAAACTCCTTCACTTTATCAAGCTTCTCTCAGCCAAAGTTACTATTTTCCTGTCTTTCATTAAGACAGACTAAACTTTCTCATAGGTCTTATATTATTGTGGCACTGCAAGAGATCTCTCAGCTGAAGCAGTAAATGCCAGTGAACTGTAAAAGTGAACCATCTGTTTCTAATTGCATTCATTCTGAAGGTGCGTGATAACTTGTTGAGTAGATTATCAGGAAACTTTCTTACATGATATATGTCTCTAGTCATTCAAAAATAGAGAGACTGAGAAAGATTTGGATAAAATTATTTACATAGTTCACAGCTGGCAGTTCTAAAAACCATCAAAAATTCAGCAGGGTTCTTCCTGAATTCTAGCTATATTAGCAGTGTTACTACCTTTACAGAGAAGACTGTGCACACTAGAGCTATGAATAAAATAACTATGAAACAAAGGTAACAACTCAAATGGTCTCTATTGTAAGTACAGGAACAGAATGTTTTCTGCAAAGAATATTCATATCAGATGCAAAGACACTTTCATTAACTTTTAATTTGAATAAGGTTTCATCAAGGTGGGCTCAGTGTTAATAATCTCCTAAAAAAAGCAGTGCGTGGCCACATAATTTCATTTGTTAGCACAGCATTATGGTTGGAGCTTTTCTTTTGGGCTGCTTCTTAGTGAGGAAGTGTGGGAATACCTTTCCAATTGAAAACTAGAACCATGCATGAACAAACTTCTGAAATCCTGCAAAAATCTCCAGGAAAAGGAAAAAAAAACATATAACTAGCATGTATCTAGGGATTTTTTAAAATATGTACTGCACCCTTCTCCTTTCAACTTCCATGGTTTATTATGAAAAATAATTCACTTTGAAGCAGCATTTATGTGAAAGGAAGCCTCAGAACTGGTCTGTGACTGTGCTTGGAGGCCTCTTTATTCAGGGCTCTCCCATGATTTGAATTGGGCAAATACATCCACAGACTGAAACAGTGTTCAAGCCCAGCCCTCGGGGATGCTCAAGCATCCCTGTATTGGCTTGTCTAGGTCTGCCATGTCTATTTGTGGTCTCCTTTACCTGTTCTGGGAGGGTCGCTGCAGATCTGCTGCTGCTCATGGCCAATACGTGACTCCTTTGAGATGGAAGCAAGGTGCACGTGGCTGTGAGCCCGCTGTGGACCTTGTGGCTTTATAACTTAGCAACTTCAAACAGAGACAGGCATGAGATGTTCTTCTACCTCTGGTAAAATAAACAGCAAGTGCCTGAATGTGCTGGGACCTTCACGACACAAACAGGTGTTGCACACACACACACACAAAAGGCTCTTTTCATCCTTTCATTTCATTCTTTTCTTTCCTACTCCTATCTGCTCTTTTAAGCTTATCCAACACCTAATCAGTTTGTTAACCAAAATATTTTAGATCATGTGGCTAAACATCTCAGAGAACATATTTTTGGTACTGTCCAGAATGAGGATATGGAACTCACTGCTTTTCACCTTCATCTGATCCTTTCTTTCCACTTGCCTTTCTGATGTTCTTCTCGGAATAGTTTTTTTGTTTGATCCCTTTTAACAAAGCCAAAACGCAACTTCCCCTGTATTTGCCAGTATCACACCATTCTTAAATGGGTAATATCTTTTCACTCCCTCTTCAAGCATGGCTAAGTAGTAACTTAGTCATTCCAAGATTAATGCTAGATCAAAGCAACATCAGTACCCACTGTGCTGGGTTCACATACAGCTATTTAGGCATTTAGGACTTCAAGTTATAATCTACATACACAAGACAGATAAAGGAGAAGAAACAATTTAACAATAGCAGGGTTAGGAATAAATCCAAGTCCCCACTAGACCCTGCTTCTTTATCTAAAAACCCCTCTTTTCATTTTAGACAGCATGTATGTGGAAAACCGCTGTTTAGCGCTGAAGTTTTCAGATGCGAGTAGCTCATTGCAAGTGTCTTTGCAATAAAATCATCTCACTCGAGCAAGTGGGAAGACCTAGGCTGAGCTGGGGGAAAACTGTCACCAAGGGCTGTGAATTGCACAAACTCAATTTGCATTTCAAGCTGACCTAGTGCATCTATTTGCTTCTTGCTGAGAAATTTATCAAAATGATGCTGTGTCTGTTCACACAGTCACCCATAGGGAGGCTCTCATGATACTGTGGATCAGCGTGAGCAGCTTTCATATTCAAGTTGGAGATAATAAAAAAAAAAGACCATAAGATTTTTTTTTTAACTGACAAATTGTTCTGAAGGGGGAAAGAGGCATTGGTCCTCAGAGTACATTTTTCCACTATAATGACTTATCCTTCCTCTCCAGCAGCAGTGAAACAGGGATGCTTTTAATTATATGAGAGAGGAAGGCATTTAGTGGCAACAGAGTCGTTGCATATGGGAAAAGTCTCACAGTACCCAAAGACTCTGCTATTAGGGCAGCACTTTGAACACTGTCCAGCTTCTTTATGGTCAACAGTTATTTTTATTAGAGGTTGCTGATTGTCTCCGAGAAGTGATTTTAGGGAATTTATGCTAATTCTTAATGGCTGTCTATGTTATCACATGTGACGTACTTTTAGCAGAGAGACAGGAAAACCGAGCTGCCATGTCACCTCCCACAAGTGCTCCCCTAGAAGGAGGGTTATAATCAGGTCAATTTGACAATATAATCAGTCAACTGACAAATGGGCCTAGCTAGGGTTTAACGGCAACAGGCCTGAGTCTCCATGACTGGTAATACAACACTCTTCCCCTAACTGCAGTCAGCCAATTTCCCCTTTCATGCTACAACCCACTGCGGGTGTGAGACACTGAATTTGCACGTCTGGGCCCTGGCAGCAAAGAGACATGCTAAGGGATGGATCCTCACTCTGAGTTCACATGTAGTGCTTGCAAAGGCTTATCGGATAAGAAAATATAACACTGGGTGCTGTGATAAAGTCTGCCTTTACTTTTGTTTGAAGTTGGAAAAGATATAAAATGAGATAGTCGGAAAACTTCACGGACAATGGTGCACCAGATTGCCTGCACCTTCATCTGAATGAGATGGCTTTTAGGAGAACTGCTGTTTCTTTGTGAATCTTGGTTGAATTCAGTAATGCCTTACGTCTGAAAAAGTTATCAAGAGAATTATTTTTAAGTATTAAGACATTTTCCTTCAACAGTGTTTAAATGAAATGTTTCCTCCTGGAAACACTGAACATTTTTATTTTGATGCTTTCCATACAAAACTTTTCTTTTGCAAAAGGTTGTTTCTTTTTAAAAAATGTATTTAAATTCAAATATCTAAAAAGAATATTAAAAAAATCTGCAAATAAGTCAAAAAGTTTAAAGGTGAATGAAACACTTGAGTGTGACCCCAAATTAAGATGTTTGTTTCCCTGAAACATTCCAGTTTGTGCAAAGTTAAATCACTTTGAGTTTTTCTAGAGCTGGGATTACTGAGTAAAAAAGACTTTTATTTTCCTACAGAGTAAAGACATCAGTAATTTTATAGACACAAGTTATGGAAAAATTATACAAAGGTTGAGCAGAGACAGATGGCAACAATAAGCCTTTTTACAGACTACTGCAAAAATACGCCCTTGCCACTCTTAGATACATTTTTTTCCAGAGAACAAAGCAAAACAAGTTGGAAAGATGCTATTCTGTATGTCACTAGCACTAGGAGCACACAGAACATCAGTGATGGAAAATGTTCCTGCAGAAGATGATCTGTCTATTATGGATCCCCTCTCCTCATAAGCCAAGAGCTAATCAACACAACCCATGCAAGAGCCTTGACTTACATGTATGGGTTTCAGAAATAGTTGCAAAAACCTATTGTAGCTGTAAAGCTGTCTTTGTATGTATTCTTGACACACAGTACTGGGATACAAAAGGCTACACTTTGTTCTTAGTCATTAAAGGCAAACTTTCTCCCAGATCTACCTTTATATTCAGATAGCTGGACCTACACAGTTAGTCATTAAAGACAAACTTTCTCCCAGATCTACCTTATATTCAGATAGCTGGACCTACACAGACTTTATCATTTAATTAACTCTCAGTGCAATAAAGAACATGAACAGAAAACTGGAGTTGCTAATAAGTTATGGTATACTGACCACAAACTTACACCACTAAGCACACACTAACATACTATGTTTTATATTTGTGAGCTAACTAAACATATCCCCACCCTGCAAAGGAATAAACTAAGGGCAGGGGCACAGTGGCTCCCTGAATTCATTGGAGTATAGGGAAGTTCTTGGCTCCCACTGACACCGCTTTTATCATGTGTATTATTAGATGAGTGCACTACCATGGTGTACCTTCTACATCTCTTTATATTTTTAGTACAACTTGATCCTCACATTACATTGCTGCTCTCTTAACCAAGCACCTGGTCCAGGAAAGCTCCACTCAATGCCAGAACCACAGGACAGGCTACTTGAATTCACAAGCATGAATCTATAGCTCACTGTCAGATACAAGTATGCCACATATAATTCATCTGATGTGCACAATTTCCTTGTTTTCTGTTTTCTGGTTGTCTATTTTATTTCCATGAAAGAATGTTTCAAAGTCATAACTAAAGTCCAGTTTGCTCTAGGCCAATGTATACCAAATTTTATTTCAGAGAATAGCCCTCCATTTTCCCTCTCTCTTTCCTATTATCAGAAGCACGTTGGATTGACTTGGCTCATTTTTTTTTTTTTTTGACATGTCTATCCTACCAGTGAATTTAATGTCCAACGTGTTTTCAGGAGGTTAGTCAAATCCTCTGTTGAAGTAGCAGTGTTATAGTTCATGCTGTCTGGGCTCTAAGCGAGCCTGTAAACCCTCATCCATTCTGGTTTTGACATCGCTTTCCAAAAGGCAACTATTATCTTGGCTTGTATTGTATAACGGAGTGCTTGCTTCCCATCCCAACTACCCAATTGTTAAGAGAACACAACAGGACACTATCTATAGAAGCAATATCTGTCTTTCCAGCTATTATGAAGAAGGTCACTCAGCTCTCTTAGTTCTGCCTACATAAACTGGAAATCTATAGTGTGCCTTAGCTGCTTTTCCATCCTGTTTATTCAGGTAAGAAACATAATGTAGATGAAAAAGTCATAATAGCTTACTTAGCAAATCAGTAAGCTATTGTTTAATATAAAGTGGAGTCATATATTGCATTATCATTTTTACTCAGAAATGTGAAAACAATTCTAAGATAACATGAAAGGATCTCTGTTAGATATCTGAAAGAGTAATGGAATATGTCAAGAGAATAGTGGTTTTACCAACAACTTAACATAGTTTTTTTTTTTAGGTTTATAACTGAGGTGGCTGTATATATGTCTGTGTGTGTGCATTTGCATGTTTACATGCGTATGTTTGAACATCCACTTTATCATACACCATTAGATAAGCACTATCATAGAATTTGGGGAACTGGAGGCTTTAACTTTCAGCATTGGCAATAGTCTGACAAGTTGATTTTGTACAGATCAAATTTCCTTTCAGTCCTTATCCACAAAACAGAGATCACGACTCTGACCTTTCTTATCACCATGTACTTTGATTAAATTTCAGCCTGATTAGGATTTAGAATGGAGCTGCTGAATCAGTAGAAGAACCTGATCCAACTAGCTTAGGGTGAAAAAAAGAGGATGCTTGTTTCTGGGTCCTGAGTCCGGTGGACGCCACGTATGGACAACTTTATAATCTGGTCCTAGATCAATTTGGTGTCATGGTCTAAGGTGCGTTCAATGCTGCCACTTTGGTTTACAGAATCAAAGAGTTCAAAGGAGAGGACTGCACCTGTGAGGCTGTGCCCAGCAAGGGAAAACCTCAGGAGTCAGTCAGCTCTGTGGTTCTCTTGGTGCTGTAAAAATAGGTTAGTTGTGCATGTCACTTTTTAAACAAACAGTGAGTGATAGGCCAGAAAAACCTGGCATGACTCCATAATGAATAGCTTATGTTTAAATTAAGAAGTAAGGTATGGGCCAATGTCTGTTATTGTATGAATTTGGATGGCTCAAAACTATTTCTCTGAGCAAAGAAATTAAATCACACTGTTGAACGGTTTGTGGTTAATTTACAGTAGGACGCTGTACAGCAGAAACTAAAGAAATCTCTTCGATGTTTTCTGTCCTGAAAACAATACATCTGTATTTGGACTGCAGACAGGCCTGAACTAGACCACCAAGCAACACACTTTGGCTGGCTACAGAGTTAAAAGCAGACTGAAATCCAGATCTATAAATCTATGAACAGTTCCCATCTCTGCCATTTTTCTAACTTGAGCAATTTGGGAGTACTTGAGAACAACTTCCAAAGCTTGTGAATTCCCACAATTTTATCTAAAAGGCTTAAAAGGAACCTGGAATCTAAATATTCTCCATATGTACGGAGTAACGTAGCAACAAACTGAGATTTCAGGAAGGTATCTTGGTTTGGTCCTGGTTTCTGAATACTTTATTGACTTACTATGCAACTTGCTTTCTGTAGTGGAGGAGAAAATAAGGCAAAATATGCCTCTTCCTTTCTGAGAACCTCCTTGAAATATAAAGAGAGATATAAATGGGGAGATAGGAATGGCTTCATCCTAGCTTAATTTCTGACACACACACACAAACAAAAAATCTCTTCTGCCTTCTGTGGACTCATCCACACCTTAAATCTTTCTGAAATGCTGTTTTTCTTTATGTCCCTACTTTCTATTTAGCAGTAGAAATAAAAAAGTACTATATTAACAGGGGTTGCTTACGACGGATGATATAGATGGTAAGCAAGCTGAGTGCAGCAGCTGTCTCTGTAGATCTCTGTAGCTTTTTCATGAAATATTCTATTGGAAGGTTATGAAAAGGAGACCTCTGTCTCTCGTTTCTAAGTCACTGCTGAGGAGGCCCTGGAGACAAAGCGTTCCCAATCTTACTTTATTTCCTGTCTCCAACTTGAGTATGAAAAGCCCAGCTCTTTCACACACCTATTCTTAGGCTATTGCTTGTTTAGAACAACATTATATTGCATTGGATGTTTAATATTAGTACTGCATTAAATCACAGATACGGAGCTGAAGGCACACAAAACATTTCCCAGTCACGGCAGCCTCATGCCAGCAGCTTAGCTGAACCTACAGCTTGCTAGACCATTCTTGGCAGATCCCTCAGACAGAGAGAGCCCACAGGAGGCTGATCAAACTGGCAAGTAATACCAAGCACTCCCGCTGCAGACAGGAAAGGACAGGGGAAAGGCAGCCATAAGAAGCTCACAGAAATAGCCCTTGAAATTAAAATTAGTTTCTTATAACTCAAGAAGTTAACTTCTTGAGTATCAATTCCCTTCATTTCCAGCTTTAGAAATGTTACTATCTGTTAGTGATACAAAGCTGCCAGACAAAAATGGTGAGGAAAATATTGGTGGCATTCAGATTTTGTCTGACCAACGTACCCCAAATCAAAGATCTTTCTGGTAGTGCTTGACAAGCGAAGAGCAGAGTGGCTGTATGGTCAGTCCATGACGTGACCTCTTTATGTGAAAAGGGACTTGTGAAGGACCAGAAACAATCTCTTCAGCTTTGATAACACAGGCCTCTATCCTGGCCTATTCCAGGGCCTTCCCCCTATTCCCATAGCCGACTAGGAATAGGAGAGCCTGTACGCCTGTGGCCAGCACAACACAGGTCAAAGATGAATTCTACTGAGGTATCAATGACCGACTGAGATGAAGAGGGACAGTTTGTGATTCTCGGCCTTTGGTTTGTCTTGCAGAACTTGAGAAATCCCACTCAAGCATACATTCACTTCAGTGTTTCTACCTTACCAAGAGCTTGGGGAGAAAGAACTTTTTGATTTGTGGGCTTTGGGGTATTTTTTGTTTTGTTTTGTTTTTGCAACACAAAGAGAGAAGAATAATTATTTAATTAGATTCTTCAGAAATTGAGTCACCAGAGAAATGTTGATAGAGAAGTATCACTTCAATCTAACATGCGCACACAGTGAATACAAACTACTGAAGAAAAATTTAAGCTTCATTTTTTGAGAATGCTCAGAGGGAACACTAGAAATCTCAACATTCATAGTGGCTTGAAAAAACTCTGAGTTGAACTGGCACATAATGAAGGTCTTTCTCTACAGCTAGAGATAGCACTTCATTGCCCACAGCCCAGATAATGTGTACAATATGTATGCTTCCTATTCATTAAAGACAAGAAATATTTTAAGCCTATTTTTTCTTTGCTTATTGTTCAGGTTTGGGGTGTTTGTAATATGGTGATATTCACCCGTAAAGGAGGTGTTATCACAGGTTGGTCCCTTGGCATACCCTGTCTTGACTGTTTTTCCTTTTTCCCAAAAGGAAAACAGAACGATGAGATTGCAGAACACTAGCCTAATTAACACCCATATGTGACTTATCTGAGAACTCAGATGGAAGAAATAGTAAAGGGGTCTGTGACATGGCTTTTCAAAAGGTTTTCAATTCAACTTGCAATAGCTTACAGAGAGACCCAGAAAAGCTCCAAGTAATTAGGCCTGTTTCTAATATAACAAAGCAAATTGTTTAGATCATTTTCCCTTTAAAATCACATTATCTGTAATGCATTCGTTGGTAGTGAAAGGATGAAGATCAGAGAGATTAAATCCTTTGTGGAAGGCAACACAACTGTACTGGTCTTTTCCATTAATTTCCATCAACCTCATCCTTTTTCTTGGAAATTCTGTCACAAGACAATCAGGCAACTGTCAGATCATGTCTATCACCAAGCACTGTTGCTGCGACTTGCAGCAAGAAGGGGCAATATTGCTACAGCTAGGCCCACAAAGAGCAGCTCAAATGAAAAAGTACAAGCGTATCTCTCTCCACCTTCCCAAAGCACTGCAACATCCTATCATTTCCATTATTACAGAAATGAAAGCAAAGGGCCTTTATACCTATTAAAATGAATATATTCTCATTTACAACATTCATGCAAAGACAGCCCAAAATTAGGAAGAGCTTGACTTTAATACCATGCTGAGTACATGCCAAGATGTTTTTTCACTGGGTCTCCTTGCACTAAGAACTCTTCCTGCTGTAGAGCAGAACTCCAACACATTCTGGTTTATTACCAAAGCTCACATTTTATAGGCAATTCCTAATCCTCATGTTATTTTGTTTCTTAGACAGATTTATCTGAACCTATCTGCATATTTTGCAATTACAGACTGTGCTGTCTGAGTATGTAGGAGTTTGGGACTAGCTCTGTAAGGCAATACAAATGAGATGGTTTTCCTTTGCTTAAAATATTCAAGTCAGAAAACTTCAAAAACTCTTGAAAACTATTCACTGCATGTAAAGAGGAAAAGACTGACAAAATGAGTATTACAAACCCTGTCCCTGTAGTCTGAGGCTTAGCAAAGGAAGTGCTGTAAACTTAGAGAAAGAGACTCCTGGGATCTCTTCCTGACTGTCACTTTTTAATTCTGGGGAGAAAAATCTACAGTCTCTAACTTGTTTTTCACATTTCTAAAATGATGGTATCAACATGCACTTTTATTCTACACAATGAGCTCCTCAAATGAGACAATCGCATATACAATTTAAATCTCCAACTGATATTAGTACTAACTTCAGATTGCCATCTGGGGTAAACTTAGAAAATCAATCTAGCCAAATAGGAGTCTTTTTTTTCTCCTCCGTAATAGCTCTTCCTTAACCAGCACTGCATAATTTAAATGTGTCCATCTGTTGTCCCTCAAGAAAGTAAAGAAAATCTCATGCTTCACTGATTCAGAAGATGTAACAAATGGGGCTGAAAGAACAGATTTGATTTTTTTAGCATAAATAAACTCTAGCACACCTAGAGTTCCCTTAGGATCCACGAGGAATATTGCAAACTGCACCAAAGATTATAAAAACAATTTAAGTGGAATGCTATCCAGCTTAAAGCTAAATATAATTAAATATTCAGTGGAGAAAAAGCAAACAAAATTACTATTTTGCATTTTTTTTTCTATTTACATATTTGTAACATATTCTCCAATGCATCCATCAACTTACTTATTGCAAATTGAAGAGGACCAACACAGACATAGTAACAAAGAGACACCAAGCCTCAGGGACCCAGGGATCATTAGATGAGAACAGCTAAACCAGGTTTCCAAATATGCTCATATTATTACTCACAGATGTGTTCCTCAGTTCCCCAGCTGTCCTGCTACAACATAAAGAAATGGGCATAGAGTACCCTGTCTGCACACCCAGTGTGCTTGTTATAATTCAGCATGGTAGAAAAGATGGTCATCGAGTACATACTCCTTGCTGAGAGTGCTGGCAAAGCACCCAACTCCCAATCTAAATTGAGATGTCAGTCACATCAGTATCAACCTGAAGCAGCTGTTCTGAAATTAATTTGCACCTGCATGGCTGACTGCAGAATCTAATACTCAGTCTATAATTTTGAGGAGGAGGGCCCTGGTATCTTGCTGTTTTCCACATTTTGTTTGGCCTAAAATGAACTTGGAATATTTAATGAGCATCACTAGCTTATGAAAAAGTTATCTTCATTAGACTAATTTACTAAAGACAATCCTGTTGAACTGAGAGATTTCATAGCCATGCAAAGAATATAAAAGAAAGGAAAAGGACAGAGAAGTTAGAGGTTTTGAAAATCAGGGATTTTACTTGAGCCATCATCTAATCATAGTGTTGAATGAAAACAGCCCCTTCCATTACAAGTTTGAAATACTAACGTTGCAGAGCACTATGAGGAAGAAGTTATAGTTTGCTTCTACATTGAATATACTGTCCTGCAAAAATGTTAATAACCAGTAAGATGTGGATTTGTGTATAAATTACTAAAAATTGCTTAGAAGAATTTCAGCACTAAGTAAATAACAGTGCTCTGGGCTCCCAAGTGCTCTAAAACATGCAGTGCTCCTGGAAAGTACATTTACAAGACAGTTAATTTAATTTTCATTAATTTTCAAATGAGAGCCACAACAGTTAATCCAACAATGCAGCTTTTAATCAAACCTTTTCCATTCTCTGTACAGTATCTGTGAGGTGACATTTAATCTGCCAGCTAGCCATTTGGATGTATAATAGGATGTTATAACATATAGAGTTGCTTCATACTTGCTTTCTTAAACTGGAATAACCAAATAGAAAAGGTACATGTACATGACAGAAAAAAAAAAAAAGGCTCCAAAAAGAAAAATATGTGTTTGGGGCTGCTGAAGATTTACCAATGAAAACCCTGCAAATGTAGTCTGTATTCATTGTCAGAATAAAAATAGTAATTGCTTGTCCAAAGCTTTGAGTGGAAATAAGTGACTAATGTTACATGAGTGTTTGCACTTGTAAGGTTAACATTCATTTTAACCAATTTTAGCTGTAGTTTAAGGGAAAAAAAAAAAACCATATTTTTTTTCCCACCTCTCCAGCTAGTTCACTGTTGTTATTAAGGACACATCTTTTATGACATCTTAGTCATAAAATCTAATCTTGAGTAATCACCATCTGTGAATGAGACATGTTCTTCATGTGCATTCAGACCCTTCTGTTAAGAAGACTCATGCAGCAAGAATATAAAGTCAAGTTGTTCCTAATTACCAGATTACCCTTAACTTTTTTATTTACTAAGAAACCATTTCATGGGGAAAAAAAAAATCTTTTCTGTATCTGTATGATGTTCAATGATGGCAACAGAAGGATCACTCTTATACATGAAGGTTTCTGTGCACTTAAAAAACACAGACAAAAGTGCAAAGAATCCTGAAGTAGGCAGGGGCTGGATATTCCCAGAAACGTAAGATAACTCCGGAAAGATTGAAATTCAGGAGTGAGTCAGTAGCCCTTCCAAAATGAATGTTGCTAATATCTTTTGAAAATGTTGATAGTTTCAAATGCCACTTAATTAGCCCAACTAAAGGGATCATCTATCCATTCTTCTTGGAAGATTAGTGAAATCTGCAGCAGCAATGACAGGGTATCTCCTCACAACCAACTGCTGGAAGGCAGCTCCTAGCAGCAAAGAGTGAAGGTGAGAAGTATTGTTCTTAACAGAAGAGTTAGTAAGCACGGGGCAGCAATTCTGTGTAAACAAGCAGCTTCTAGATGCAGGTCTGCAAACGAGCAGATCAGAAGTGCAAACAACCCTTGACACTCTGCTAATGAGTCACTCTCACTGTGTACAGGACAGGGATTGTGTGGACCTGATATGTAGTAACCTCTCTACAGAAGACAAAATCTGCATTAGATACTTCTTCTCCAAAAAAAAAAAAAAAAAAAAGAAATAAATGTTATAATGAAAGCACAAGTGGGAAAAGAGATAAGGATTTCATTTTGAATCCTGTTACATCTTTTCTTTTTGCGAGCAAGCTATTTTCTCTCCAAAGTACTCTTCCAGGTAGTCTCACTAGAGTACCTGAGGTATGTCCTGCCGAGGCAGTTATAACCATGATACAGCTGAAATTTGATACATTAATGTTTGAAGAGATATTTAAATAGATATTAAAGATACTTTCCCCCTAGAACCATAAGAACAGATCTGAGATACTAAGCTTGATAAAAGGGCTACTGGGAATAAGCTTTAAAACTTCCAGCCCATATGTCAGCACTTTATACTTAATGGGACAAAGAAAACAGAGCTAGATCTATACTTAAACAAAGGTATATACACATCATTACAAGACTGAAACCTACCCCTTTGATCCAAATTTCTAATATTGGAAATACTCTGAATTCTCACTGCCACAAATAAACTTGGGATTCTATCTTGACTAAGAAATGAAAGGATTGGCCACTCCAACTCTAGTTCATTTAGTATAAATGGATATAAAGACCTGCCTTTAGATTAGAACCACTTGTAGGAAATCTTTCAAATGTATAATATTGGGAGATACAGACTTGCTTCCTTTTGTAACCAGCTGAAAGCATCTCATCTCATTCTCCTTGGGGTTTATTAGGAACACAGGCCATCAACAGGACATGTACATAAAATGTGTATGGAAGTGTTGGTGGCATTCATGTGATTTGTTAAAGGGCAAACTTTATTGCAGAATTTATTAAAAGCAACTTCTCTCAAATAATTCTTTTCTTCTTTATAAAGATACCTTACTTCATTTTTCCTCCCAATAAAAGTTTTTTACTTTAAGTCTTTTGTTTGTTTGTGCTTCCCTTATTGATTTTTAAGAAAATTCAGGAAGAAATCATGCCAAGTTCAAGAAAAGACAGTGAATATTGCTTTCTCTGCTGCAGAGCCAAGGCTTCTCTGGATTGCTAACAAGAAGAAAGCAACTTGAAAAGTCAGAGAAAAAAACTTGGATCTTTGAAATACCTTGTGTTATTCAGTGTTTGAACTGAGATCTACGTAGGAAAAAAAATCGCAAATCCTAGAATTATAGAACTCAGCAATTGAAAGGAAGTAGATGGTATCTCTGCATTTAATCTCTTTTGAGCAAAGTGAAAATCCACATTACAGTAATTTCCATATACTTTCAAAACAGAAAGAGCTTGCATTTAAAAGTGTGTTCCAATAGCAGAAAGAAACTTGTAAGTTTAATAGGAAGTGACTCTAGTGTCTAGAAAATTTAAGTGAAATAAGAAGTTGGTAAGTTGGTGCTCCACTGTGCCCAAAATATTGTAATGAAAAATACATTTTAAGGAAGAAAAGAAGAAGGAAAAAAAAAAAGGCACAGAAAGAAATAATAAGCCAAACAGTCATCACAAATCTATAACTGAGCTGGCAGAGCTACACGCCAAGTTTCAGCTAAGGACATTGAATTCAGCTGACAGGTTCATCTAATTTACTGCTTTGTTTTGGACATCAGGTTAAAACACTTTAAAGAAAAGCTGGACCAACAAAGCTATGTCCTGAGTTTTCCAAGGATGATGAGCTCAGCCTGGAAAAGGAATGGAGTATTTGACCTTATTGTGCAAAACTTAAGCTCTTAATTTTGTCTCTTTTTTATTATTTTTAAAAAGGTTATTAAATCAAGGTGGAAGTTTCTCAGGATGAGGATTTAAAAGCTCGGGAAGGACCCTGGACAACAGTGAAAAAAGGAACTAGTGGTTACGGGTGAAATTGTGCAATCCAGCTGCTTACTCAGGTGGGGCCTAAGTCTGGTCTTGGAGAGTGATGCAGAATGCCTGTGTGCCACCATCGCCAACCTCAGAGGAACCTACCCATCAGCTCGACTTTTGACTGCTCCAATATTGACGCATATGTTTAGGCACCAAGGTGTACTTGGAAGGTCCTGGTGCTGAGGTGCTAGCACCTGCCTTCCCTCTGGGACAGTCAGGTTGATCAAACAAGCCTCTCCTCCTCAAGCCATGCAAAATCTTGACTTGGAGGCACCACAACTGAATAAGAGTGAGTCATTGCTCAGTTAGATGCCTGGCCTCCGAGTCATGCTCTGAATCTCAAGTGGACAGTGGGCAATCCTGAATGGTGATCATGGTCAAGAGAAGAAGGATGTTGGACAGATGCACCATGCAAGGCATTGAAAACATCAAACCTTCTTATACAGGCAGTGAGGAGAGAAGAGTGGCCCACCCAGATTCCATTGGCCTTTCTCTTTATCCCGTAGAGAAGCCTTGGCATTTCACTCAGGTGTTCTCAAGCATTTACAAGGGCAGGTATCTGTTAGCAGCTCTGCATGAGGCAACTCAACAGTTCAGGGATTACAGCTCCCTTGTGTTGGATGCATGACTTTGAGTAAATCAAGTTACTAGGCCTTCCTAGAGGTCATTTTTAAACACAAGTCTAGCATCTAACATAGCACCATTGGATGAATTATTCTTTTGTCAAATGAGACCCCAGTGCAGGTCTCTGCTCTCCCTTGATCAGTAAAAAGCTGACAGTTATTCCCTCCAGATTTCAACTAAGACAGTGACCTCCATTTTACCTATACTTTCCATGTGAAAGCAATAACTTTTTAGTTGGTATGTATGTTATATTCCTCCTAGGTTTATGTTTCCATGTGGTAAAATGATACATAATATGCCGGCCTATAAAACCATATACATCTTAATAACCTCTGAGAGGAAAGGTGCTAAGTAAAGGTAAGCACATGTGAAGAACCCCAACCACACATTCACAAAGCCTCACTCAAATCTGATGGAAGTTTAGCTTGAAAGTTTATCTCTTAATTGCAGTTATTAGTGACATCATCTCTCTTTCCAGATCCTGACAATGGAAGACACTCTTGACATATGGACAAAACCTTCCCATTTCATCCTGCATAAAATCAGAACATCTCCAACTGCGTAATGTGTCTCAAAGGCAGATTAGGATCTCTGGTTGTTACTTTTCTACTGCTCCTTCCCTGTCACATCAGAGAGCCCTTTCAGCTTCAGATGCTGTCTCTGAACCATCAGGAGCTGCAGAACCACACAGCTCCCACTCACTTCTCTCTGCAACAGATATGCTGATAGCACAGGCCCTTCACTGCATCCTAGGTCCAAGTTCAAGAGCAGGCCACAGAGCAAATGAAATGGTTTATTCAGTCACATTCTCTATTAGTACAGATCCATTTTTTAAAGTGACAACACAAAACCAGAGGAAACAGCCTGGCTACCCTGTAGCAGGCTGAAATGCTCATTTCCAAGAATGTTTAGTAACCAAATAGCAAGTGATGCTGCAGATGACAACTTAGATGAGTTGGCAGAGCAGCTTGAGGTCTCTACACTGTGTTGACTAGCCATATTTTAAAATCATTATTATTTACTAAAATAATCAAGAAAGATCACTCTGTCTTTTGCCTTCCCAACATAAATAAAGTATTGAATGTGTTGTCTGGCTTTGCTATTGTGCATCTTTGCTTTCTGCACATTCTTTCTGATTTGGGGTAGAGAAGTCAAGTCCTTTCATTCACAGAACAGGCCCACTCCTGACAGCAGCTATTCAAGATTAACCACATTTGTGTATGAAATATGTTGCATAAAAATTGTTTTTATTGTCTCTTTAGCCCTGGCCTTCGGCTCAGTTCTGGAAGAACCATTCAAAGGTACTTCTGCTTCTCACTTTTCTCACTATTTTGCCTTTCTACAAAGTCAATCTAGTGCAAGTTAACTATGACATTTTCCTGGAGACTGGCTTCATAGTTACTGAGAATAGACTGAGACCAGCAAAAATTCATATTAAGTATGTATGAGGTAGGCAATGTTTGTTTCCTTCCTATTTTGAAATCTTGTAGCCATATTCCAATCTGCTTATATGAATGAGCACAGTTTTGATAGATGGACCCTGACTAAAAATGTAACCTATACGAATGGAATCTGCAAGATATTGAGTGCCCATCACATGACTGATCAGAAACCTTGTCTTACAGTTCCTGTGTATACACTCCTGAATACTTTTCTGCAAACTTTGCCTGTCGCCTTTCCCTGCAGATTTTAAATCAACTTTACAGGTTGTTAAGACTTAACAACTTGTGTTTGTGGTGATTTAACAAACTCCAGAAAAAATGTGCCCATGTGTGTATTTTCCTACAGTTTCAGAAATCTTTCATAGCTGGATGATTCATTTTCTTTCTCGTCTGTTACATAATTTTAGCAGTGTTACCTTTTGAGGGAAAACACAGTAAAGGTCAAGCTTTAGCTACCAACCAACATGAAGTTTTGAGGCACTCATCATTGCCAGAGGAAGTAAGATAAAAAGAAATGCAGAAGTGAAAATCATTTTTTGGCTTGCAAACTGTGGAAGTATTTGCTAAGTATTTGCAATCTGCAAGGTTCTTAAAAGCAGCACTCTTGAAGTACTCTTTTCTGTTTTCCTAAAATAACAGTCAAGTTACCTAAAATTTCTAAGTGAGACTTTGCCAAGAATTTGCAATACAACTCAGGTACTTTTTTTCCTGTCTGTGCTACCGCCCTGGGCTGTGTGGTCTTCTTGTCACAACGGCTGCAAAATAATCTACATTACTGTGGCCTTCAGTGAGGACAGGCTCACTCAAATAAACTTGCTTGTGACGTAAGCTACATGTCCAAATGATCTTTTAACTTTAAATTTTGATCCCTGTAGCAATCAGTCATGGAAGTTCTCCAGAACAAAAAGCTTCCATGCCCAGTTTCATTGACTTTGGTGATGTTTAGTCATGACTTCAGAGTCCTCATTTGGGGTTGTGCTTTCCAGCAACCCTTGGCAGTTCGATACTCAATGGAAGGCATTTCATTACAGACAGTTCCATTAGGTCAATTCTGAAATATTCAAGAATTCCCCCAAATTGCCTACATATGAATACAAAAATGGCAACAAAACATATTCTGGAAAATGTTGGCATAGCTATGTTGAACTTGATGTAAAAAATTCAATGATTTTAAATCTTCCAGTATTTCCCCTGTGTATTGGCTGATGTTTCTATTTGCCATTTTACTAGTAAGTTTTATTCTGTGATTTATATTAAATGCAGAAACAAAGCCTTCTAAGCACATGGAAAAGATCTAACACTACACGGCTGCTATAAGTGTTGTGTAGCCCAACTAAACACATTAAAATATGTTCTACATTTAAAAGAGAGATGACCAATCTCTGTTGTCTCAGTTTATAGATGCCCCCCATCAATGAAGAAAAACATCCAGCCTTTCAGAAAACATTGAACTGCCACCTTTTAAAAATTTGATACATTTGAGGGAATATTGAGATGGATGTCTCCAAACTGACCTATCATTTAAGCCACTTACAAATATTCAGAAGAGAAGGCCCACCTCACAATTTGGGAATTCTAGAGTGCTCCCAGGATTTCCAAAGATGAAAGGCTTCGCAGTGGATAAACATTGCATTGCTAGATTCCTGCTTGATATATATTTTAATTCCCAACTTAATGCTGTTTAGGTTATTTCATTTCCTTTTGTCTTTGCTGAAGGATTGTGCTCTGTGAAAATGCTCACAGATTTCAAAATTAAAGGAAAAGAGGGATTCCTGAAGATTAAAGATGGGAATTAGTCCCTTAGAAGTAGGATTACAGATCTTTCT
>NW_010588535.1:84759-98899 GCF_000705375.1 Tinamus guttatus
CACCCGGCCATACCATTGAAAGAATCTGTTCTAAGAAGCTGTGCATATAAACTTTCATAGTTTGCATAATAACACGTTCTTATCAGATCTGAAGCTGTTAATTAAAACAGCAGGGCACCAGACATCAGGAATATGAGCCTTTCTTTGGAAATGAGATTCAAATTCGCCCACCTTTGAACTAACTGGAACAAGTTTTGCCTCCATGACAAACCCTCAGATACATTTTATATAATTATACTCGCATTTTTACATATTTACTTCATATGGTAAATGGTATCTACAGACTTATTAAGGGCTTTTAACTCCTTTTTCACACTGCTGAAGGCTTTAATTAAAAATATAGAAAATGCAATGTAACCTTTCATACACCAAGCTAGGAAAAAAAAAACAATCTAGCAAATGCATTTTATGACAGGGCTATTTAAGTATATAATCACATATCTGTCATCAAACAGGCCTGCTTATAACATGTTGTCAGTTCTCCTGGAGAGGGGGTAGTCTGCAGTCAAAGTTTTTAAGTAAGAGTGTAGAATTTTTAGAAAGCTATAATGGGCATCTAAGAAAGAATCTATAATTTTCATCTTTTATTCCTATTAAAGCAGTACTCAACAATCCAAAATTAGAACTAGGTACTCACTGTGCTAGACACATGAAAAAAATTAGGTTGTGCTTATTCAGCTCTGTATTTATTTATTTACAGACCTCTACCAGTGAATATGTTCTTTGTTATCCATGAGGATGGTCCTGGACAAGAAGCATGAATATGGTTTTGGAAAAGCTGAGGTCAACTAATAGAGCCTACAAATCTCATAGTCTTCCAAAACAAATTCTTCATAGGATTTGTCTCCTAGGGCATTCAGTCACAGAAACGAAGCCTATACTGCTAAATTAAAACTGTTTAGGACCTTGCCTCGGCAGTGAGATGAGCAAGAATGGAAGAGCATAGGTGGTATTAGACCCTGTCAGTCTGCAAAATTGGGTGAACACTTGTGAACTGCCTGGTCCTGCCATCCACTGAACCAAACCTAAGAAATGTGGAGATTTTGTTCTAGGCCTCAAGCAAGCCAGGGACCTTTCTAACAATTCATTTCTACAAACAGGGAAGCTCCAGTGTCCAGGAATGTTTCCTGTCACTATCTAATTTTCTAGTACTGATGCAGACTGTGGCCAGATTGGGAATGCATTCAAATTAATATATAGTGCCTGTGACAGAGAACAGAGAACACCAAGGTATGCTGGGCTCTTGCTTACCACTCCAGTCTGAAAAAACTCCCTTTTACTGCATTGTGCACCCTCTGCTTGTAATGTCCAGCTCTCCTTTCTTAGTTCTTCGTTCACTTTCAAATTGCTAAGCTGTTCTGGGCAGAGAGTTCTTGGGACATGGTGGGTCTTCACCTTTGGGCTGTGGATCTAGCTCTAATGCAGGTTCCCTATTTCTGTCATATACAATAGATCAAGAAACACAATTTTGTTTGTGGGGGAATGTTGACAGTTAAAAATGAGCCTTCTATGTAAGATAAATAAAAAAAAAGTCATTCCAAATTGCAAGTGATTTCATGTGTAAAAACTAAAAACCCACAAAACAAAAGGTATTTTCAACCTAAGTTAAGCAATTATATTTTCAGAAAGAAAAAAAATACATTTTTATAGAGGCCATCTCAAATACTTTTGACTACTCAAAACTATTTAAAATATTAATTGCCTTAGCTATAGTTTAGAATCTTAAAAGACGTATTTGTGACTCTCTCAGAAACTTACGTTAAGTCAATCTGAAACAATTATTTAAGTTCCTAGGCCATGGTAATAACTTAAAATTTTGCTGAATTTTATGGTCTAATTAGGTGCTAATTTCCCAGTGTTAATAACATATACTAGGTTCCTTACAATTCAAGTCCCTCTACTTTGTAGGAAAATGAAAATGCCACATTGCTCCTTCCAGTATTTTCTTCAGATACCACATTATCTTAAAAAGAAAATCAAATAGTGGAAGGTGAGAAAGAGTTAAAAAGGCAACTTTTAATGAAAGGCTAAACTCAGGATCCCACGCATACTGGAATGAAGCTTGGTAAGTTATTTCTAATAAAACATGCAAAAATAAGGTTAGAATATCAGACAGGAATTCTTCAGGATTAGGGCAAGCATCAAGCAGGCCAAAATAGGAGGAGATTTATATATGATTGCAGAAATTCCCAAAGAAAAGCCTTCTTGACTATATGTCTGGGTACTTTGCAATAGGACTACCCCCAGATTCCTCACGGACACTAACTCTCACAAAACACTGTCTATGAGTAAGGCTTTCTACCTTCCCCCAGTGACTAGAAAGTTCCTATCCTGGCAGAGCACTGGGTCTAAACGCCTTTCATTACAGGCTCTTGCCTGGACAGCAGCAGTGCAATGCCGAACTTGAAATCATAACCCTTTTAGGAACTACACCAAAGTCAGCAAATTAACCAGTCATTACCCGTCTCCTGATTTTTTTGAGACAGGCTTCTCGTGGAACAGTATCATCTAGCTGGCATCAATAGGATTCAGACCGCTATGCTCCAAGGATATGAGAATGGTGGAAAGCAGCTTCTGATGCAGGGTTGTTGAAATGTGGAGAGAGCAGCTTACACATAGATATCTAGCTGAGCAAACTGAATCCTTCTGCTCAAAATATCAAGTAAAATCCATGAAATTGTTCATCATCTTCCTGACATTCAATGACAAACATGAGGAAGTCAGACATTAAGAAAGAACACTGATCAGTCACTGCGATTTCTATTGTAAGGCTAAAATTTAGCAATTTGGGCTTGTCCAAAATCAGCTACAAACTCCTATATGGAATTAAATATCCTCCTATAAACGCTGCCTTGCCAAACCACATCATCTTCAGAAGAGAGGATGAGAGAAAGAATGAGCCACACATGACAGCTCCCACTTAGATGTTCATTTACACACAACGGAAGATGCTCAGCCATTATCATAAAGAGGCCGTGAAAGAGCTGTAAAAATGCAAATTATCCTTTATGAGTGCTGTAAAATTGCATGCAAGGAAAGCATATAAAAGGCATTGTAGCCTTGCGGTTCCAGATCACCAGCTATAAACTCATTCCATGCATTTTATTTCAAGCGCCACCGGAGGGTTTTCCGAGCTGTGCTGTTTGACAGCGGCGCTGCCAGGCCATTTCCCAGGCTGAGGCAAGTGGCCTCCGCGCTGCCAGGCCAGCAAGCAGAGCCAAGGCTGCCCTGGGAGCTTTATGCTCTCCTTGTCTGGCGTACGTGGAACCCATTCCTCCTGCTTTGTGTTGTGGTGCCTCCTGTTTTCCGACCTTCGCTCTGGTTCTGAGCAGAGTCCTCCCTTCAGACTGCTGCAGTGTACAACTACAGCACTTCCTCAGCATACAGCCTGTTACTGGTTTGACAGGGCCGGTATCAAGGTGCTGCTTCCTATTGACCAGACTGAACAAAAACCAGTGAACGCTGGTAAGAAACGAGCAGTTTTGCAATGCCCTACAAGGGAAAGACTCATCCCTTTGACTCACATGTGGCCAGGATCTGTTGTTTTTTTGGTAAAAAACAGGTGCACCACAGTGCAGGATTCAACCCTGTGGCCTGTACTGTTTTGTTTTCTATGCATTCTAATCTATCGACTCTTCAGCCCGTAGAACAAACTAAAAAAAATCAATAAATAATGAAAAGACTACTGCATCTCTAGTCAACTTAAATGTTTTTTCAGCATGTGATCTACCTAGCAAGTTGATAAAATCTCTCTAAATGTTTTTTCAGCATGTGATCAAATATCTACCTAGCAAGTTGATAAAATCTCTAGACCCTTTAGGGGTTGAACCTGGAAAGGCATCTAGTTTAAGTGAACTTCATTCGCCCTTCCGGAATTCCTGGACTAATGACTTAATCCCCCAGTTCAGGAAGTTTTTAAAATTTATTTGCTTGTACATTGCTGAAGTTTCAGGAGGAAAAACAGTGGAAGTTTTGTATACAAAAAGAAAGGCTAGAGAAAGCAACTGGAATGATAGAACAACTACTTCGGATTTTGTAGAAATAATTTATTATTCGGGCTTTCAAATCTATTTTTAAGGCTGCTTTGTTGAGATTAAACACTGCTAAGGAAATAAATCTGTCATACTAAACATTATTATTATTATTATTTATACTATCATAGTGCCCAGGAGTTCTTCTCAGGAACAAAAAACTCTATTGCATTAGGTATTATATCAACACATACAAAGAAAATGTCCTATCAACAGAGAGCTTACAATCCATGTGAAATGTAAGTCAGCAAATGATATAATACAGACAACAGAGACTGGCAGTAAACAATGAAATAATGTTGGTTTAAGGGTGATAGATACTGTGAAAATGAAGGGCAGCCTTTGACAAACTTGTTTCAAGTGGAATAGTGGAAAATACTAAGTGGAAAATGCTGCCTAAAAAGATGGAACAATCTGAAGCAAATGCTGGTATCTCAAAAATGAATAAAAACTTACAGATAGGATGTAAATACATTGTGAATGAACAATGTGTGTTTGAAACTATCAAGAAAGGAAAGATGGCAGTAGGATGAAACAGAGTAATGTTTCAGTCTTTCAGTCTTCAAAAGCAACTGGTAGCAACTGGCAGCATTTGCATAGGTAAGACTGGGAGAGCGCTCCATTAACTAACATTGGATATTGGAACAATTTGAGGCACGAGGTCAAGAGGCCTTTAACAAATATCCAAGATGTAAAGAGACAGGAGAGGCAAGAGGTGTAAAAAGATTATGCAAGATCAAGATACAACTTAAATGCAAGATCCAGTGAGAGGCTGAAATCCAAAAGAACGCTCAATTCCTACGCCTTGGGTGAGCTGCATGATTGTTTGAGAAAGGAGGAACAGGAAGGAAGAGTGAAGAGATGATTAGGAGCTCTTAGCTATACTGAGGATGACAAAAGCCGGAGATATAGGGTGAGACTTAGCTTTGACAGAAAGACAAAGTTCTGAAGGATAGTCGAACATTGCACAATACAAAGTGTGGAATGAGAAGAGGGAAGAAACACTGGCAGAATTCAATGGAATTCCCACAGAAAACTGGGGAAGGGGAAGATGAGGGCTATTCAGCCAAGGACATAATGGAGGAGTAGTCTGCAAAGTAAACAAAACACCAGAATAAAGGCAAGTACAGAAGCAAAGAGAAATTAACATTTCAGAAAGTAAAAGCTTGGTTGCATGGGTTTAAGGCAACTGACAGGTTAAAAAGTTTGGAGAGATTTGGTGAGCAACAGACCATTAGAAACCTTGCTGAAAGCAATTTCAGTGGTTAGCATGGGAACAGCCAAACTAGTATCAAACTGAAAGCTACAGTTAATAGCACATTTCATGAAAGGGGAAAGGGATAGAAAGGTTAGCAATATATGTGTGTGTGCATATATATATATATATATTTAAATATGAGAGAAAGTAAATTCCTTTATGAGGTAAAAGAGCTACAAGATGATACTCAATGGCCTGGAAGGTCTGGGAGGACAAATTAGAGAAAAGGATCAAGTGATAGTCATTAAGCAGAAACTCAATACTCTAAAAAGATGTGCCCAGCCATGCAGCAATAAATACACCACTTTGCTGCCTGGGAGAAATTTATAAGCTCTACTGTCCAATTAGAAGCAAAAAAAAAAAAAAAAATCACTCTTGAAAATACTATCAGAACCATGTGCAGTGTCTAGCCTTCTCACAAATGGGACAATTGAGGGGAAGTTACTTGTTGAAAGCAGATACGAAGGCAAAGAAAGGGTTAGCTGGGAGGCCAGAGTTACTGGCGAGGTGTTTACAAACCTGTTCACCTTGCTATGTCTTCTGAGGTAATAGCAGCCACAGTCTTTCTTTCTCCATAACCACAGATTTATACCAGGGCTGTTCTGCTCTGTCTGAATGAAAATGTTCAGGACCCACTACGATGTGACCAACCATGGTTCCTGAGAGAACGATACTGATCTATCCCATCTAAGAATTCAGCGTCACATGGTGATATCACAGAGTCAAACTTACTGTTGAATCTGAACCTCTTCCAGTTTGAGATTTCCTTAGACTTTAATGCTGATATGTACTACTGCAGTGCCTCACTGAAACCTAATCCTAATTGATCTTCCTATTTTTCTTGACTAACAAAATCAGAGATAGGATATATCATTCCTTATAACAGTACTCAAAACCTACTGTCAAGCTGACAGGTCAGAATTGCCTTAGAATAACGTGATCATAGAATAACTTTTTCTGACAACTCCTTTACTTGACTGTAAGTACTTCTCAGTTAAAAATAGTCATGTGTCCTAGGTTAACATCATAAATTTGTTGGGATTTTTTCCAAAGAGCAGATTATCACTTTTTCTGAGACAACTTTAATCACAAGTATGAATTTCTTCCAAGACTGGGAGAAACTCCAGTACTGATTAAATCTAAAAGAATCCTAATCAGTTTTACTTGTCTGTTGGAATCAGGCACTCCACTAGCTTTCTGCACATTAGAAGCAAGTGGAAAACAATTACCACAAAGAATTCATCCGAGTTAGGCTGCTCTTCAGAAGCAAATGTATGCATCTTTCCAGATGCCTATAGCAAGGTAGGCTTTCCTGCAAACAAGATCAAAACTGTCATAGGCAGAGGAATGAACAGCATCACAGTGAGTACATGAGGCAGGAGACCCTGGTACTGAGTATAAAAGCAAACTTCATGAAATGGGATATACTTACATGGACTTAATGTAGGTTGTAAAGGTTGTTGAGGCTTTCTATCTACTAGCATATAAAAAAAATACGCCTATTTTTAAATCAAGGTCTGGGTATTAGGAGAAAAAAAAAAAAAAGTACAGCCTTCATCCCACCTCTTTGCTTCTCCTGGGTTCTACTTCTCCTGAAGTTCTATTTTCTATATTTGACGCACTTTCTCTTAATTTAAACCTACCAGTGAACTGATCTGTTGAGCAGCATTAAGTAAACAAAATATTTTAATTCCCTGATTAATTTCATAATTACTCCTCTAGTGTTTCAGTAGATGCTTCATTTTAAAATTACTAACTTTGTGAAGCAAATGTGATTGCATCACTCTTTACTGAGACTCTATTTCTGGGAGTTCCACTGTATCCTCTGCACCTTCCACATATGGTCTGAGAAGTTCTAACACATCCTTTTTTTGATTCAAGTCTACAGTAACAACAGCATTTTATAGCACTGCTAACAGCATGGCAAAAATGCTAATTAAATCCAGCTTCTTTATTCAAATGTACAAAGGAGAAAAAAAAATTAAATGATGGTTTTCTCAGTAGCTCCCAGCTACTGAGAATCTCTTGGACTGAACTGCCATTTAAACATAGATGCTCCTATGCATCCTTTGACATATTTAAATTTTATATTCTTTTGTGTGATCCCATTTGCCTAAGATGTTAAGATTCTGAAAAACAGCTACATCTCTCATTCTTAATGATCTCTGTATTTTAGTGTTGTAACCCCAGACAACAACTTGCAAAAAATTACAGCTTTACTCAAATCATTAATGTCAGTGTCTGCATGGAGAGGAGGGAGGGAAAATGCATAGGCCTTGATGTAGCCATTACTTACGCTTGCTTCTGACTTTTAGACTGTTGATGGTACTTTGTTTTGCTTAAAACACTTCATATTTATGTTCAGTCATCTCAGACTTAGGACTCGGACTTTGTTGGGAAGTGATGTGCCCTGTGATATAATGCCCTGCGATATAAAGAAGATAATAAACCTGACTTACTGCCTTCTTATTAGTATATAAATATGACATTAGAACATTTTTCAGTTTATAATTGCAACTTCAAAGATCAAAAATAACATTGTACAGCAGAAGCTTAGAAATGGTACTACAGGTAAATTTGGCTAAGTATTTGGTTTTAGCAATGTAACCTCTTCACTATCAACTACTTATGACAACGTTTGTTCCATTTTTTGGAAAGTATATCTTACTTACCTGTTGCTAGGCTCTCTGACCATTTAGTAGTCCTGCATATTCTATCTACGGAAATGGCTAAGGCAGCAAAAATAGGTAGAGATTTAACTAAGTTACAACTAATGCTTCAAAACAAAACAAAAGACACCACTTTAGAAAGCTATTCTTTTACAGATGCAAGTTACTTTGATTTCTCTGCTTAGAAACGGGCAAAAGAGCACAAACAAGCTCTAGAGTCCAAATATAACTAGGGTAGAGTATTACTACATAGAGGCAGCATACAGTATAGTCACCAGAAACCACTTTGAAAATTCTGGTAGGATTTTGGTAGACTGAAAAGACAGAATTCATCTATTAAATGATAGATGAAGCAGCAGGGTCATAATGCTGAGCAGCTTCAGCAAACCAAACTCTGATTCAAAGGACGGGGTAGGGAGAGAAGCCTTCCAAAGCCTCAGCTACACAGGAGGGAGACTGCAGATTCCCTTGCAATAACAAAAACACATCTACCCACTGTTAGTGAGTATCAAATAAAAGGCTCCTTTTCTCCACCTTTAGAAACACGGTAAGGAATCACTCCCTAAAACAGCTAGTCTGACACCATGGAAATCCACCACCACGAGCTGACATTCGCAAAGCAGCCGGTCCCCGACGCGTGGAGCGCCAGTCCCATCTCCTCGTGCAGAAAGGCCAGGCCGTGGGAGCTCTTGTTCCCAGCTCCCGGGGCAAGGCTGGAGCCGGGGAGCCCGCACGGCCACCCGGTCCCCACGGAGCCTCGGGGGACCCGCGAGGGCAGGGCCAGGACCGTGCGCGAACGCACAGGCCTTGCTGGTTAAGGGGTTTAACGAAGCTGTCACCTCTTATGGCTCACATATTTCCTTACTTTCACATCTATGTTGATATGGAGATTGACAGACAAGACAAGCCTTAAAAGATATAATTTGTTATGTTTATTTTTCCACAGAAAAAAGCTTTACAACAGGTTTTACTTGAGAAAGATTACATTCTTTAATCACTGTTTATTTGCTGAATTGATATTAAAGGCTGCAACTTCTTCTACAGTGTATTTCTTTCCATAGTATTACTGGACATTTACCTTTTAAATAAAAGGACTTTAATCCCTGCAAGTTGTTAAGAATTATATTAGTTAACACTACATCTGAACAGTTTACACAGTCTGTATCAGCCGTAGATGAAGTGTCTTCAGTTTATTCTTTGCATGTTCTGCAGCAGCAAATAAAAAATTTTTATATATTCATATTTTTAAAAGGCTTTGCATGACATGTAATGAAAATAGAGGTTTAGTATCTCAAACAGCAACAAAAATATTCCAATGTCCACAATGCCACACTTACGTTCTCAAGAAAGGAAAACAAAAGAAAAACCTCTTGTCCCCATAAACAATATAGAATATTTATTAAGGTGTTATGTGCTCAAATGTGACTTTCCTCCCCAGTGGTAAACTGCTGGGATTTTTGTACATCCCAGCATCAGAGCCTAAATGAAGTTATATGGTTTTACACAGAGAGAGAACCCGACCCTTCGTAGCTGCCTGTATGCACAACCCTTTGCTATTTAACAACCCTTTGCTGTTCTGTAGAACAGGAAAACAAAACTAAAACTAAAACCAACTTCTCATCCCTGAAACACCAAGGTGTTTCACTATCCTCACCCTTTTAGACCAATGGAAGTTTTGCCCTTCATTTCAATGGGATCAGAATTTCCACAAGATGTTTGCCATCTCCGGCCAGATGTGTTTTGAAGTGGGCATAATACATAGCAACAGCCTCAGAAGCAGGTTCACAAAACTGAGAAAAAAGCTTTACAAAAAAAGTACTTCATAAGAGTAGACTGAACAGAAAACACTTTTATTTCTACTTCATTCAAAAACATAACGAAGAGGGGAAACCTTTCAGAGTTTCTGAATTAATAAAGATCTTTAAGAATTCCCAATTTACAAAGCATGAAGGCCAAACCCTCCATTCCAAACAGTACTCCAGTAGTTCTGTAACCATAAGCATTCAAATATTTTTAAGCAAGGCACTGATATTTCCTTCAGTTGTCATGATATAATGAAAATGAGGTATTTTGGTTTGAGGCTGAACACCTGGCCCAAAAGGTTATTTCCTATTAACCTTGGAGAGCCAGGATTCCATGCACAGTTTCACAGTGACTTCATTTTTCTTTATTAGTGCCCTTATAAAATGAAATAGATCCATTACAGGTTTTAATGGATGTACAATGATTTACGTGGGAGAAAATAATTCTCACGTTAATGCTCCTTTTTAAGTGAAATTGGATAAACTGGAAGTTAAACATTTAAACGTATACAATATGTACTAGTTCTGTTCCTCCACTTTACTATCAACTCCAAATTATTTTAATTTGGAAATCAATCACCTGATACAGACAACTCTCAAAGATGTATTAATGGAATGGATACTTCAAAAGCAAGTATTTCTCTTTAACAAAAGATTGAAGAACAAGCTCCTATTTTTTAAAACAATAATGTAAAATCACATTGGGAATAATTACCTTGTTTACTATGAAGTCTGCCAGCTTCATAAACCAGACAGGTTGAGTTTCTAAATACTTACTCAAAAGGGAAAATACTGCTCTCCTGAGGCATGCTGAGTACAAATCATTAAAATCCATTAAATTAAGATAGACTTAAGAACAGGTTTTTACAAGCAGTGTTTCCTTAGCTTAAATTTCTCAATGCTGCAAACAAATGAGGCAAGATTTGAAAAATACTTCTAATATTTTTTTTAATTAGTCCTGGGGCCTGCAACATTTGAAAAATACTTCCAATTTTTTTAATTAGTCCTGGGGCCTGCAATTGGACAAGATATCTCCCCTATGCTTGAAAGCAGTCAGAGAAAAGAGGTAGAGCAGACAATCATAACAGCAATTATCACCGCACAGACAGTCCCCAATCACATCCAAGACTTTTACACAACACAACCCGCAACACAAGTACGCTAACCCTCCATAATAATTAGGCAAAATCTGCATCATGAAAGCAAGCTGATCTTTCAAATCACCTAATATCCAAAGTATTTTCTGTGACATCAATATTTCCTGAAACCAAGAGCCACCAAAATCCCTGCAGAGGCCACGTAAGTTTGCTGGGATGCTCTGGGAGGTCTAGAAACAAGATTGTAAAGAATGTGAGCAGCAGCTTGGAAGCAGGCAGCCCTGGAAGGCCAGTGTTCACTAGGTCTATCCATTTGGGGAACCAGCGTCAGGGTGTAGCTCATCCTGGAACTCTCACCTCCCCTGCAGCACTGGGAATGAGCTTCAGATTAGAAGAGCCCTATTGCACCCCACTTCTTTACGTCCACCCCACTAAGGCAGGCCTAGGGAGAGGTGATCATCCTGCTCGTATCCCTCTGAGGTGCCAGGAAACAGGCTGGGCTTCATCCCTGGGGCAAATGGCAGGAGAGCCAAACCAAAACCTGGCATAGCAATCCCGTGACAAAGACGGCAAAATAAACCTGGAAACTGGGTACTGAACAGGCATGCAACGGTACAGAAGCTATAAAACATACAAACAGGTAGTTCTGATGGAGGACAGTGGTCAAGTTGGTTATGTGAACATAATTGAATGTATAAATATGATTAGAAACACTATGTCTGTATTTATGATGTGTAGAATACAAAGACAGACGTGGTAGAATAATTCAAAATAATCCAGTCTCACTTTTGCACTGACCGTATGAATTACAACCCATGACTAACTGTCAGAATCCTTCCAGCTTTCTAGCTGGAGACAAAGATGCTCATTTAATCCCTGGAAAAAAATAATTCAATGAAAATGATTAAACTTATATTTTGCTAACGTACAAGTTATTTTAACTGATGATATGAATAATTCTGCTGGCAGAACTGAGCAGCGACCTGTTACAACATCTGCCACACGCTATTTAAGAAAGAAAACTTCTTTTTGACTTGCAACACACAGTTTATGCACATGATTGTGTGGGGCATTAGCTGCAATATATCTCTGAGGTAAGTGTGAATGAATAACAGTGATCTTTAAAAGTTAAGAAAAAGACTGTAATAACTTAGTGGACAATAGCAGAGATATTTATAAGTTCTTTCCAGCTAACAGCTCATAATGCTACTAAGTCTAACAAGTAAGTGCTTCATCTGCATAATAAACCTTGCTAGGACCTAACAAGTAAGTGCTTCATCTATGTAATAAACCTTGTTAGGACCCCAAAATTCAAGAGCATTTGCAACTGCGCAGTCACTTATACATTTACCTTTGCTTAAATAGTCAATAACTAAATGAACAGAATGACTTCCCCCCAAAAATGAAAGTCAGTTAATTCTGATCACCTCCCTTTTCTGAGCAAGAGATGAGGAACATGGTTCTCCCCATGTTTGCGCAAATAATGCTTTGACCCATGGTTGCAACTGTAAGATTTGCCCACTGGGAAAAAAAAAAGTGTATGAGAATATATAAAATACACCAAAACCTATATATACCTTTTCTCATGCTATGATGTTATAAAACTATCTTCTTGTGTGTTACATATGTGGTTTGTATTCGCTTTGAACCACTACATAACCACGGTATTATACAATGTTCTACAGGTGGTTAAATGCACCCATCAGTTTCTTTACTTTCATCTTTCAAACAGCATTTACAAACTGAACAAAGTAGCAAAGCTTTCTTGTTCCTCAAAACAACATGTAATCTGAAAGGGTAAATTAGAAAAGTTGCTTAAAAAACACAAAAAAATAATAGTCCAGGCCTTGCCTTGTTGACAGGTGAGATGGTTATCATTTCTGGTACTACAGAACCCACAGACAGGCTGGCATTTCAATGGAAGGAAAAAACACAAGTCCATAGGGCTTCCTTAAAACAAAAGCCTCCTGACTTCATGACCAACATTTCAATTAGCTTTTAAGTAGGAAAGAGCAACAACGAATCATACTGAGGATCTACTGACAGATGCCAGGAACAATGGCATGTTTGTTATAACAAGCTATATAATTCTTTTGCTACTGTGCTCCATGGTGTATGTAAAAGTGTCTTTTCAAAATTAGGACAAATTCATCCTCTTAGAACTGGTCCTCGTGATGCAAGCAGTGAGCCCAATCCAAGTATCACGGAAGCCCACTGGAAATCCCACCAATTCATGTAAGAAACTTGCACACATTACAGTACTCCTGCTACATTCTATGGAAAACTGACAGGATTTTACCTGCACGACAGCTAAACAGCAAAGGCAGAGTTTTGGAATGCAGTTTTAAAGGCCGTTATGCAAACATTAGAATTAACAGTTTACTAGTAAAAGCTCAGATCCCGCAAATGGGAATGTGAATGCAAATAATCCATCAATAAACATATGGTCTTCTTCAGAGGCCACTATTAACAAATGACTCAGAAGGCTTTGAATTAGAATCCAAGAGTATGATACTATTCATCATCAAGTGTTTGCAAGACAGGAGTCTTCAGACAGGTCTTTACACAGAAGCCATAGAAGTGGGAAGAAAAAGTGATTCTTCTGCTTGAAGTGATGCTTAACTTTTGCAGTTTAGATATTCAACTATTATCTACAATTTAGTATAAAATGTAAATGGGTACATAACAGAAAACTCTGACTTTTTAGTATACACACTAGAGAGGCACATTCTTTGTTAGAAAACAGCATGAAATGCTTCTGCAGGAACTTAACTTCCTTTCACAGAATTTTTTTTCATGAAACTGCTTTTGATATAAGGCAGTCATATCTAGTTAAAACACAGCTCGCATAAAATTAGAGCTGCACCTAGTTTAAGATACATTTTCAAAATACACGTGTCATAAATGCCAACACCGAAAAATAAAAACGATAACTTTTAAAACCTGGAAGAAGAAAGCACTGGTTGTGACATTCTGTTAAAAGTTAAGGGCGTGAAAGGAATTTCTAACTGCTAGTCCAAAAGGATCTAGCTGTTTTACAGTATGCACAGTGCAAAAACCTTATTACAACAACCTCACAAAGCAATATTACCTCTTCCAAAAGAGCTCTTGATATTGTTGCTCATTGCTCAGAATGGCAAACATCCAGCATATTCACCATCAATAACAAAATCTACAGTGTTGTTATATTATCATTGCTACAGTATGACAAGAACTGAGGTGGTGATCTTAAATTTTCATGTTAAATTCTGAAGAACCCACTTTATCAAGTATATTATTTCTC
>NW_010588535.1:99053-125249 GCF_000705375.1 Tinamus guttatus
ATAGAAAGCATTGATTTCATTTACCAGACAACATAGGCTTTCTTTCCATGTGCAAAGCTAGGCAGAATTCTGTCTAATTTTTTCCAGTCACAGAGAAAAAGGAAAAGCAATTTATAAATGTTCCTTTGTTATTTATTTAAAGGTGGAGGGATCCATAGCTTTGCGTTAAGAAGTACACGTCAGCTAAATTCAATGCATCTGCAATTTGTTCTACAAACTCTAAAAAGAATATCAAAATTTATTCTGCGATATGTAACCATAAATTCTGCAATATGTAAGCATAAATTCTCCTTAAATTAATGGGCTGTTACAGATTTGTATCAGAGGTCTAATACTCAAGGCAAGGTGACTGCCATAAATGCATAGAAATGAAGGTAGTTTAGGGCATTTCCAAACAAAAATGTTGGCTTTAGAAGTGTATTGCTATAATTTAGTAATGTTCAGGCTGACTCTTACAATGGGACCTGAGCTTCATAAATATTTAAATATTTAAGAGTACGTGAGTTGAAAAATGAATCGCACAATAAATGCACCTAATTCATTGCATTGTACCCTGTATTTTGCCATAAGTGAGATGGATGAAGTGTTCTTTTTGGCATTTTTCAGCAAATAACTACAACTTGGCTGTAGAATATATGAGCCTCAAACGGCTTGTTGAATTTCAGTTGCTTACATTCCGTAATTTTACTAACCCTTGAAACTATGACATAGCTCTTTACTTCAACAACATTTGGAGACTTTTTTTTTCAGTCAAAAAGTATGCTTATGCTCCTGAAAAGAGTCTATCTGCTCTCTAAAGGCACAAAGTGGGAAGAGAAATTTCTTCAAACCACAAGGTGCACAAATAAACTGTAGCGTTCTAGAGTATTTTTTGATTTTTAAAAACAACCCATCTAGTTGAGGGAACATATGGATCTAAAGATTCTTTGAAAGCTGGCCAACAAATAACTAGTCAAAACATAGATGTTTAGCTTTAGATCTGTTTAACTGCATCTGCATGCACTGATGACTATTAACAGTATAAATAGATTAGAACGGACAGATGTCTGATACAGTGTTTTCCAATGCAGTGCTAGAAATGAGTGAAAGTATTTTATATACAAGTGTTTTCTCTACAAAAATCTACTGGAGGTGCAAATGAGGCACTTTTTAAAACTGTTTAGCAGCTCTAACAGTCGGTTTTCTATTGCTCTGTATCAGCTTATTGGGTAGCTTGTTTCGTCCCTCCTAGAAGGAACAGGTCTCTGTCCACAGTATCACACACTTCTAGGGAACCTAGAGACTAACAGCAAATGTGTTCATAATGTTTAGATTTTTTACTCAGCATCTGCATGCTACGTGTCTTCCCTTCATCCCCAGAAACACTAGTTTATGACAGTGGTTTTACTTAGGCATACTGTGCACAGAATTGGATACCTTTTAAAAGCAATGACTTTCTAGTGAGATCAAAAATTTATTCCTAGAGCGTAAATGTGATAACGCAAATGAATCACACCTGGTTAACTCAATAGCTGTTTCACCACACAAAACATCTGAAAAACATGTGGGTTATTTTATATATATTGGCTTTCACACGGTACTTGGAGGGCACTGATAGACATTCCCTTCTGGGTACACTGGAACACTGGAAAACACTGTCTCCAAACACTCATTAATGGTCACCCTGCCCAAGAAGGAGCTTCAGATAACCTTGCTATTTTTGTACTGAAGGAAATTTTAGGGAATGCTCACATGTTCCATTCCACCAGTTATGCTATGGGCACAGTAATCTCCAGTGTAAGAATGGCAATGATGGATGGAATTAAACCACTCCAGTCACAGGCCCTAAGAACATGTTCTCCGTGTTCTTTTCAAATACTTAAGAGTTGAGATACTGATTAATTTACAACACTGCTGTGACATGCAATATTATTATTCCTACTTTACGGTAACCAAGACCAGTCACTTTTGATTTTTTTGACATAAAAAAATACCTCTAATGTAAGAATAGTTCAGAGTATATACCTCAAATAATTTTTAGAAGAGTGGGGAATAAATAAATAAATAGTAAGCTTCTTCAGGAAGGTAGTACAGGTTTATGGTAAGCTTTCCCCCAAAACCAGACACTAAGCCTGGAATAATCCTTTCAAGCCAGAGAGCAGAAGGAAAGCACCTAACAACCAAAATGCCCAACTCCTCCAGGAGCAGCATCTTTGCCAATCCCCACGGGCAGCTTGTTCCAAGCAATTGTGAAAAAAGTCAATGCAACAAGTGTTAACTCAGGCAAAAACAGCCATTACCTTCCCAGCTGTTAAACACAGAAACTGCAACTATTCTCTAAATATAATACACAAGGCCTGTAAGAGACATTTTAAGTCCATGAGATAGAGATCCCTTGTGTCACAGGCATGTCATGATATGACATACTTCACAGTTTACCTGTTCTAGTTCAACTGCCATGACAATACAAACAATTTACCTTCTGCTGTGATGAACCAGGAATTAGGTGCTTCTTCATTCAGTTTTGCATCTGGAGGAAGAGCCAACTTTAACAGAAATTGAATTGTCTGGCCAGGACTTACAGCCAGTGAAGGAAGTTGAATGTTTGGTGAAGATTTAGGCAGTTTTGGAAGGTTTGCTGTTTTATCACTTTGTACAGATTGATGATCTGGAACATCACATGCTCCTGGATTCAGGATAGGCAACTGTCAGCAGAAATCAAACAAAATATTATTTTTTAATCTGTGCTGTAGAGCACAGCACAATCACATATTCATAGTTGACGTGCACTAGGGAAACCAGTGGATGTCAAAACAGAATGTAACAGGACTGCAGTGACAAAAAGTACAGTAAAGGACAGATTTTTAAAAAGTTTAGAATATATAAAATTGATATATGAATATATAAAATAGAGAAAAGTAATATTCGTTATTAAAATCATAAGTCTACCACTTACAAGTTTCCACTAGTTACACTATACTTAAATTTAAAATTATAATAGTTTAATTACATTTTTAGTTTAATGAACATTACAGGTATGCTCTTATCTGGTACTGCCTGTACCCTAAGGTAATAAAATACAAGATTCTCACCATGAGATTATACAGCAAAGCAAAGGATTATTTCTCAGAATGCTATATTTAATATGAAAGTTTAAACCTACACAAACATACTTTGACCATTCTGTCCTACCTGTACAAAAACAGTCAGAGCCATTATAGAATGGACAGGAATTCAAAGCTGTTTTGCCCTCATGTGGTATAAGCAAAGACAGCAGTGCTTAATTCTGAAATGGTTTTAATTTGACAGCTTGAAAGCCCAAAAGAAATTTTGCATTGCACATATTAAAAGTTAGACATCATTTAAAAGCAAGCTTCAAAAGTTAAACACTGTAATAGTAAAAACAAGACTTTGTAGTACCAAAATTTTAAAAGGTTTGGAAAAATTCTGTTTTAGAAACTCAAATTTTCAACCTACAAGGGAACAGTGAGAGCTCTTCTGCTCTCCCAAAAGCAGCCGCTTTAAATAACCTAAGGATATTATGGACATTGCTCTCCAGTTCAGTGTTGCAAATTTTCTTATCTTTATTTGTTTTATCTTAATAGAGATAACAATGTCAACAGATATAAGATCAAGTAAAAATAATGTGCAAAATGAACCACAAGATATTGCAAGATGATCTCGACAGAAAGGCAAAGCACAAGGAGAAGGTGCCTTGCATTCACCGTGCTAACAAACCATGTGTGTTTGCCAAAACACATCTTGCCACAAAATATTATGTGAATATAAGAATGATATCAAAAAATCTCTAGCTACTTGACTTTTATACCACTTACCAAAGTCTCTAGTAGCAATTTATACCAAGAAATACCAGTATTAGCACGCTTAATAAATATTACTTGCCGTGGAAAGAATTCTTGTTTCCAAATCCAGCACTTTAATCTGATGGTTATTTGTGTCTGCAACGTACATCAAGCGGCCGCTTTCCTCAACACATAGACCTCCTGGTTCATTAAAAGTTGACTCTGTAAAGCTGGAAGCAGTAACATTGCTTGCTTCTCCTGTGCCTGCCAGGGTGGCACAGTTCTTCGTTTTGGGATCTACAACCTTAATCTAAGATAAACAAACAAACAAACCAATCTGAGGAAAAAAGTCACTGGTATTTAAAGCTTCTGTATTTTCTCATGCCCAACATTTTCAGAAGCTACCATTAACTTCGAGTACCTTAGCTTCAAGGATAGACACTTATCAACTATGTGGCTGCTAGGGCACCATCCTTTAACAAAAAATACCTTCATTATTTCTCCTCGATTTCCCCAATGGCATTTACTGGTCATTATTAAGTGTTTGTTTTTTCCCTTCTACACCACCTACCCCTTTGCCATGTAAGTGTGCCAACTGGCATGTTTCTCTTACATTGGAAGTTTTCTGGAAACATTTTCAAAATGGTTGAACCATAAAAAAAAATGGTGGGCTAATTTGGAGTATATATTTTACTCTTCAAATGAAAATAAAACATTTTTTTTTCTTAGTGCATTTAATCAAGGTAAATGTTAACAAGCTGGTATCACACAACACAACCTTCCATATAACTGAATGACTCGATTTTATAGGAGTAACCCACAATATTTCTCCTCCAAAATATATATGTCTTTTTTAAGGAAATTTAAAGGCAAGTCCTTTTGGACTACAAGTTTTAGCAAACTGTAGTATCAAAGAGGCCATCATAGCTGTACAATAAGTGCTAACAAAAAAAATGGGGTCAAGAGAAAGACCCACAAGGGAAAGAACGGGAAGGAACAGAAAGGAACCTACAAAAGAGGTAATATCATTTGTTTCTTCAGCTCCTCCAAACACAATCTTTGTATGTTTTTAAAATTTTCTCTCATGGTTCTAAGAGCTGTAAAATGGTGTGCTATATGCTCCTATGTGCTTACCTTATGATTATAGGAATCAGCCACATACAGCAGTTTTCTTTTCTTGTCCCAGGTTACTCCTAGAGGATGCTGCAACTTTACATTTATGCCTGCTCCATCCACATCACCAAAGGCAAACAAATTCTAAAGAAGGATGTCATTAAATTTAAATTTGATCACTCAGTGCTGACAAACTTAAATTATTATAATTAAATGGAAGTTAACTGACTAAAAACAAAATAAGACAACTTCAAAACAAGTATATCGAGACCTGGGAACTACGGACACTGACCACCAAAATCGAGATGAGGACAGTTAGGTTATTAATATGAATACAGCTGACTTTATACAAGAGGCAATGCCAGCTATAGTTGGCCGTTTTATAAGTGATGGAGCCCCTGGGGGTACAATCTGCACTACAACTGAGCACCACGACTGGCACACATTTGCATTGCAAGCAGTGAAGTTAAGCAATGGATGGCCATGGAAACCGAGTTACCCTCTCACCCCAAAAGTGGCTCTTCCAGGTCAGGCTCGAGGAATATTAGTAGGGCAGTGTGGGGAAGGTGGAAGTCATTACCAATGGATCTCTCTCGCCTCCTACAAGGTGCTTCACTGCTCCGTCTTTCAGAGAGACCGTTCGCACTGTGCTGCTCTCGCTGTCGGCTACAAAGAGGCAATTCCAGGGATCTTCAGAAGCCAGGGAGAGACCCGAAGGCTGTGAGAAGCCAGCCTTATGTGGGTACGCGTTGTTTCTGTTCTCCTCATTCCCACTCCCAGCGAATCGAAGGCAGACTCCTTTTTTTAAATCGCTGAAGGAAAATGGCATCCACGTTCACGAATACGTATGAAATACTTTAGACATTATATATAAACTGAAGCTGCAGGAAAAGCACGTGAGCATCTGTACTGTAACACAACGAATTATCCAAATTTCCTCTGTGCTAGCTTTTATTTCACCATTTTTATTTCATTTAGTTCACCTTAGTTTATCATTCATCACTGAAAAATCCAGCAAATGCAATGAAAAGCAATATGTAATATTCCAGTAATATGAATGTGGTTTACCAAGTCATGGGTTTATAGCAAAAGTAGTATCTTCCTTTTCATCTAACTTATGTGGAGAAAAAAAACAAACAGGCAGACTTTCAAGTGCAGAAGCCTTTTAAGTCTGAAGAGAAGCAGCAAACTTCAAGCTAAGCACAGGCTGAGGGAAATTATTTAACGTGTTTATCTCTCTCTGGGGTTTGAAGGCTATTTATCAAACAAACAGCAATTCCTTACATCTCTCATTAAAACTGCTTACCTTCCCTTTGGTAGTTTTCCATCTTCTAACATCAGTGCCCAGATCTGATGAGTGCCTGCCATGGCTATCCATAAAACACCATCTTCCTGGGAACCTGAAACTTTTTAAAAAAAAGATGTATAGAAACAGGAGGGAAAATAAGTCCTTTGGGCACGTTTTAAAAAGCAAGAAGTCAACAAACCAGCCCTGACCTTGCCCACCTAGTCACGTCCCTTGCCATGGGACACGGTGCCTTTATTCCTCTGTTCTCTTTCCACAATTATAAAATATTTCTCTGATATCTCTGGCAAAGACAATACCTCAAATGGGATTTGCTGCTTGCATGATTTTGCTGTTGAGTTCATTTCACCTGTTATTTTTGGATTCATACTGGTTAACAAATATACACATGTGTCTGTTAAGCATGTATATGTGTATATATATATACACACACATATAATTTAGTAAATTAGCAGCAAAGTTCAATATTCCAAACAACTATTGGCCATTGTTTCCAGGGTTTGTGAGAAATCACAGTCGCAGTATCTTTCAGATCATTTGCTGGTTTTAATTACAGATCTTTTATCCTTCAAATTCACATGTTCTATTAACCTAGCAATCCCACTGAAGTCAGTCAGTGGTAACACTAATGGTAGCTTAGACAGGGTAATTGTTTTCAAGATAAGAGCAACTAGTGCTTCACTGTCAGGTAGATTTATGCTGCAGAGAATAACAACTGCTGGGTATTCAAAGATTAAGTGTCATGTGTGCAAGCACCAGCTTCCCTCTAACGAGTTTCCAAGTGATTCCTTCTCTGTGTGTATTTGTACATGCAGTATCATAAAGATGCAGAGCTTGAAAAAGGGATCTGACCAAAAAGTGTTCAAATGTGTATCTGTTCTTTTTCAACTCATAAAGTGTAAAACCAATCCAAACTTATAGACCAACTTGACCAGACAATATTTCCCAGATAAAATGATAAAAATCAAAACAAAAGACCACATCACTGTTCTATAGCTTAAAACAGATCATATCGCAGCATAACAAAGAAGGCAGGAAAACAGTGAAAGGCCATTTAAAAGAAAAAAAAAAAGAATTTACTTAGCTTTTTTCCGAATAATTTAAGAACAGAAAAATGACATTTAAACATTTAAAATGTACAGTGTTATCTTCCTAACACTATATATACAATACAGAACTGTTCCATCTAGTCAAAAACAAAATAAAAAAAGTTTTTCTAAATCCATATAACAGATATTGAAATAACTTTAGCCAGTCAAAATAAAATTATCTTCCAAATGCTCACAGAAACTTTTTATTCGCACAATCTTCTAAAACAGTGCTTCCACAGCACTGTTCCTTGCAACAAACAGCAGCCCCTCTTACTTTGTAGTTTCGGAATGCAAGTAATTTTATACGAAATGCTTGCAAACATTTTAAACCTTGAAAGTTTGACCAAATCAGTCTTCCTATAATAAAATTATTTCCATTCCTCAAACTGAGATCCTTGCATCTTCCACTTCTCAAGCATTCTTACATCATGTGTTAGAAGAAAAACAGTGCCCTTCTGTCTACAGAAACAGCTGCCCCTCACTTCAACCAGTTTAAGAGTAGCATTAATATATATATCAATGTATTTTATCTCCAGCCTTCCCTTCTTCTGGAATCAAGATACAAGTTTCCAAGCCTGTGATGAAGAAGAACTCAGCTGAATCTCTCCTACATCTCCACATGCTCCATATTTTTATGCAAACCCAAAAATAAAAGCTAAACTTCCATAGCTTTTGATGAGTGAAGAGGTTCGCAAAATGATCTGGAAAACAAATATTCTACAAATCACCAGACGTGCTAAGAAAGTACTAGGAATGCCAAAAAGAAAAAAATCCTGAAAACCTCCACGGGATAATCTTTGATTAAAACTTGTTTTTAAGAGACTTGATGAAGAAAACAGGCTAGGCAATCATCTGACTACCTCCTATAGAGCACATGTTCAGCTCCTGGGATTTTATGTTTCTATGCTGCATAGTTTGCGTTATTTAGATGCTGCTATTCACAGTACTGCATAACATGCAGTGTTAAAAACACTGGTTAATTCAGAAAATGGACTTTTTATATTGCATTTATGCTATTCTGAAGGCTGCAAAGTGCTTTGTTAAATATTTAATACCCACTTTATCCATCAATGAAATGGAACACTGAGAATAGAGATGAGCACTTCAGAAAATCTATTGCATGGATCATTTTTTTTTACCTCTTCACACTAAGAACCCTTGCGACAGCCAGAAGTAGAAAAATTAAAGAGACACCTTATCCCAATTATACACACTGAAAGGCTTATCAAACACAAAATACAAGAAGAAAGTATCAATATTAATTTCAAATTTTACTGAATATGTAAGATCAATGGAGCGAAGGTTCTTTCTTCAACTAGATGACAAGACAGGAAAAATAAGAAAGAAACTTTTAACTGTTTTAAATTATTATGAAAGTTAAATATTTTCTTCTGGATAGCAAGTAGAAGCAAGAGCATGGATACAAACATGGAAACAGAATGCGTACCCTGAATTGTGAAAAATACGTCACAGCTTTAACCAGAAAATTATACAAAGTGGAGAAGTAAAAACAATGCCTGTGGTTGCGTATTTTATCACATGACGGTCCTGACAATATGGAATTTCATGTTTAAAGTTCTAAAGCAGAAGATAGAAAACATTCTTTGAGGGGAAAACAGTTTGGGGATGTGTCACCAGTGTCCTTCTACTGTCCTCATAGGAGAAGGAGGGGCAGGGAGAACAAACATGCTAAAAGCTATGATAATGCCACCAATTGCTCCTTATCATCCCTGAATGGAAGGAATTTATTTTTAAAAGAATTTATTACAAAGCAGCATAAAAGAACAAAGTAATTCTTCTACATTTATTCAATTAAGCCCCACATTCCAAACTATCTCAAGCTGTCTTTAAATGCAGTGTGGTTTCTCCTTATTAGGATATGTACTTTCTTATCTTTAGGGCTGTCTGTATCAAAGCAAAGTATGGCTTGTAAATGTGATACACTTATGTTACAAAGATTCACTAATAATGCACGAAAGCATTGAATGCACTTTGGTTCCATATGGCAGCATTACACTGTACTGAACTTCCGTGCTCTTCCCGTTCCTAAACCCACCTCTGCTACGTATCCGTGCTTTCAAGGACTTGCAGTCCTGGCACATCCATATTCCACTGTAAACATGTTCCTAGTAATGCTGACCTTTCTAGGGCACTCACTGTAGCACAATTTATGTATTTAGGGTAGTGCAAAGTTTGAGCTGTAGAGAAACATGATTCAAAATTAATCCCTGATGCTCTCCGAAGCAGCTCTTATTTTCAGCTACTACCAGGGGAGATTCCTTTCACAAAGCAAAGAAGATTAGAACATCAGCGCCAGGATGAAACAAGACTGGAAGAGATATATAGAAAGACATAAAGAAACATGGAGAAAATCTTACATACTTTTACTTTTTAAGGGCTATAAAGTTTGTACCATCAAGATAGCTACCACACTTTCATTTAAACAGTATCTATGTTACACCTATTTCAGATTTATTTTAGATCTTCGAAGGGCAAATTTCCAACTCATTTTTTAAAACACGGTCAATACTGTACTTGGGAATTTCTACAAACAGTTCGGCAATCAAGACAAGGTTTTGGACGATTTTGGAATCTAAACCACACAGTTATGTCACCATGCACAGGTCATCGTTCTGTTCCTTCCAGCAAGAATGCAGCTATCAGGAACATTTCACACTTAGATCAACTGTGCATTTAAGCATCACTTGCTTTCAACACCCACTGAATAAAAATAGAAGAGGACTACAGAAAGCGTTAAAAAAAAAAAACCCGAAACCTCAACACATAGTAATTAATTTATTAATGTATTTTTAAACTGCTGACCTTATATTTTGCATTTCCTATACAATTTATGTCAATTCCAGTTTCAGGATCAATTTCAACAAAGCCAGAATGCAATCCAAGGAGTTTACTCAAGAATTTTTAAGAGAGGGTAAAACAAAACTAAAGCAACTAAAAATACGACAAACAACAACACTGCCTGTCTGAATCCTACTCTGTGTTTTGTCTCCATTAATTCCCCTACCTTAAAGGGAGACAATTGTGTCAACTTTCTTTTAAATGGTATTTCACAGTCACTTAATCTCTCTGTTTTAGTCTTCCACATCTGTACCAAATGAGGAAACAAAGCTTACTATCTCATGTAAATACTGTGAGGCTTGGTTAAAAGCATGCTGAGATACTTGCTAATATCTGTTCTAAGAATGATCCCACAAAAACATTTTTCTCAATACTGTTATCTTGCAAATGTATACAAAGCAAATTCAAATTACAAAGCTGCCAACTAATGGATACATTTGGTTTTGATAAAGATGTCTTCATATCCTTTCAGGTCTTGGTTTTGTTTGTCTGATATCTGTCGACTTCATCCTTATGAATTCTTAGAAGGATTTTCAATGTGAGCAGACTAAGACCAGACACTACAGTGCTCAGCTTCATAAGAGATTGAGAAATCTGATTTTTACTATACTTGGAGCTCAAATTAATGCAAAAAATGTCATTCACTCAAAATGACAAGTGAATTATTTTCTATTGATGATATAAAATAACCTTCCTGAATGTCCAAGACAGACGTCAGGAAAAGAACTGATGACTTCCATAGGTTTTGCATCAGGCCTGATGTCTTCTGGAATCCAGCAACTGAACTGTGTATTTAATTCATATCTTTGAAACCAACCATGTCAGAGCAATAATGATTTGTGAGTATAGTGTCCTAATATTAGCAAGGACATTTCTTGGTTCTTTAAATGGCATATTTTAGACCATAATTTAAGCTCATGTCATTGCAAAAATAATTCATATATTAAAATAAACATGCAAACAAGTAAGTATTTTAATTTACCAATACATCATCTAAATTATATTAAGAGAAGTAACGTTTTAAGAAATATAGTTAACATGGAAAAGAAGTTTAACTTTTAGGAGATAACCTTTCCCTTTGAGATTTTGAAAGACACCAGTATAAGCAGTTTAACACTATAATTGTCTCGCATAGCACATAAAGAGCTTAAGCATTTAAGCTTTTCTTCTTATGCCTTTTATGTTCTGGACTGCATGGCTCTGAGCATTAAAAGAAAGCTCACGGAAGCACCGCTTGCTCTAAAAAGTATAAAATCCATGGATCTGAGTTCTGAAAAAAAAATCCTCTTGTGCATACCTTAAGGTATGTATTTCTAAGGAAAATGGAAATGAATCCATTTCATTGCCATGCCAGTTGACACAAAAATCTAACTTAGATGGAATAATGAACCTTAACCTTCTGAAGTTTATACAACCTCCTCAAATTTGCACAGAGATGCACATAAGCACATGTAAACAACACGGCACGTGGGCATCGCTGGGTGAACACAAACATAAGTAACTTCTGAAAATAGATCAATTCCATCCAAATTCAGACCATCCATCCAAATTCATTCGTAGACATTAGTGTACTGAAAAACAGCATGTTATCAACAGAGCAGATGCACTTGTGGTAGGACAGCAGCACACTGAGAATCACCAACAGAAGGCCAGTCCCTGCCCTGGCACAGAACTCTGTTTGGCCTTGATTTCCTACAGAGCTTCCTGCACGTCTGCTGAACGATGAACGGGTGCTATGACTTAGCAGAGGAGCCCACCAGGCTCCAGCAATTTGCAGTAGCAATATAGCTTTGACAAACCCTCCTGCACTGGTGATGAGCTATTTTGATATTCTGTGACTCAGAGCTGCATCAATGCTCTGAGGGCAACGCACTGCAGGCTGCGACACACAGCCCTGGTTCTCATGCACATTCTCACTGTGTTTGCACTGTCTTGAGACGACATGCACCATTCACGTTCCTGCCCAGACCTCCTTTATATGATTCCTCCAACTGGTCCTTGAAATTGGCGATTTAAATTGCATCCTGTAGTCCTGGTTCCTTAAAAAACTCTTGTCTTAAAATGCCCAAACTGGCACCGCCAAAATTCTGCACGTGCCCCAGGAAGTACTTCTGCTAGAAGCTCGCCATTGCTAGGTGTATTTTGACACATTTCATTCTAGGGCATTGGGCTAAATCCTCCAAAATCCTCCCCTAAACCACAGATTATACAGATTGCTGCACTGAGCCCAACCATAAACATTCCATTTCAACTTTATCACTTGTGATGTGACTTAATTTTCACATAATGTTTCATAAACCTATTCAAACAAGTGTGGCATCATGCTGTCACATGCAAGGATTCAAAAAGGCTGCACTGGGAAGAACAGCCATGGCTGAACTAATGAAGCTTTGGCAGTACTAGGCTGTTTTGAAAGAATATGAGGGGGAGGCACTGAGGTGGTTCCCTGCAAGAAATTTGCAGCCTTAGGGAACACAGGAGGAGGTGATATTGGAGCATGCAGGACTGGGATACTCTACCCTAGGATCATACAGCCAAAAACTCTCTGTGCTTTGCACCAGCTTTTCCATGTTTTCTCTGCAAAAGGAAAAGACAGAAAGCAGCAGTGCTAAGTGGATATTTTTATATGTAATCTTAATAGTGAATATAACTTTACCTCATTATATGCAAGGCTTTTTTAAAAGGATTTCTCTATTTTCTGCAACATTAGAATGGCTGATTTCACACGTGAGGTATTTTCTTTACAAAATTGAATTAATCTTGAAATGACTAAAACTCAGCCCGCAAAACATGTTACTCCAAGGTATCTATCCAGGGTATATATTACATTTTATCATTCCTTTGTACATGAAGAACCTTCTGCATACTAAATAACACATTTTTTTTTCCTTAGGGAATACTTCCAGGGAATCTAAGTCATTTTGAACTTATCTTTTCATCATTTCACTGGCTATCCTTTCCACTCAGGTGTTACTGGGATCATGAACAGATTCCTGTCAGGGTAGTACTCAGTAATCCTCTATTTTGTAGTCTCTCTAATCACAGTTTTCTAAACAATTTTATACAAGTATCACAGTAATTTTATCAAGTCTATTTCCCTAGCTCATTTTGCTCACACAAAACGGTATCTAAAGTCTTAAAAAAATAAATCAAATAGATGGATAGGTACTTGGCCTATTACTCTCTCAGAGAACGAAACAAAATTGATTTCATCTCCTCTAACTTGCAGGTTGTACTGTTTTGATAGAGATCTAAATAGACAACTAACAGATAGGATCTAACTGAATCTGAAAAAAAAATCTATATTGCTCTGAACTGTGCGTTTAGAGATCTGAATTTCATACTAACAGTGACAAAAAGCAGTCAATGTTAAACACTATGGGTGACTAATTTCCAGAGGTGACTAACTCAGGGATGACTAGGCTCACATTGATAGCAATCAATTAACATTTCATTTAACAGGGTTCTCAGAACTAAAAAAAAATCAACAAGAGATAATCAGCTATTGGCAGAAGAAGGCATCATGATAAATAACAGCGTATAAGTGAAATAACAGCTCTGTTTGAATAGCTCTGCAGATCAGCTTAAGTTTCTGAAGCACCAGGGCAAGACTTGTGCTGAGTTATTAGCCTCCTTCCTTGCTGGGCTGTGAAACAGTAACTCACACAGATGAAAATGCCAGCACCTGACTACACAATAGTCTATTGGACCACAAAGAGGTTGGAAAATACTGAGAACAAGTCATGCAGCTGCTCATTTACAGCAAGCCACAGCTGGTGAGATTCTCTTTCAGGCACTGCTCTTACGCCACAGCTGTAACGCAGACTGAGTGACAGGGTCACTGTTTCAATATCGGGTCAGAGTTTCATAGTGCTGCGCTTGTTTTTTGTAGAAGTCACATTAGCAGAACCATTACATCTAAAAAACGGTGCCTGCTGCTTGCTTTAGCAGTCAAAGTACATAAGCACATTGTTTCTACTGGGAACATATTTGCACCAGAAAACTTTCAATGATCTGCGTTTATGAAATAGCTTTATGTTCCCTTAAATTAATTTTGAGTTTTTTTTTTTTTTTCTCCCGAGTAACTTACCAAGATTATAGCATGCTTTCAGGTCATGACAATTTTCTAATTATAAGTACTGCGAAGCACTTCTAATTTAAAGATAACAGATGTTATCTACAATTGTTAAGCTCTTCCTTACCCCTTCATCTGCAAGTTCAAAAAAACCAATGTAAGCAATCAAGTTTTACACCAAAAATTCTGGCTCTAGAGTTTTATGCCACATTTAAAGATTGGTTGCTCAATGTTAAGAAATTTCGCAGTTCTGACTTTTAAATTATATTGAAATGAAAATTAAACGAGAAAGCAGAATATTAACTCTCAGCTAGTAACAGTTAACAGCATCACAACTATGTGATGTCAAGCTAAGGAACGTGCTAGGTGGATCGGGAAAGGAAAAGCTTAGCAATTCCTTAGAAGATGCTACTTGTATCTTTTTCACTATGGAAAGATTTCATTTTCACTCCTGATGCTTGCAAGATTTTTCCTGAGATACTCCTCTGCTATGAGTCTAAATCTGCTATGATCTTCGGTCTAATGATTTCATGTCACCTGAACAGTAATAAATATAGGTGACAAACTACAACATTTACAAATGGTCAAACATGTCTGTAGAGCCAAAAAGGGAACTTTTAGACAATGTCCATTTCCTATAAAATGCATATGCTTCTACAACGATGCTGGCATAAAGCACTAACCTAGCAGTCACAGCTTCCTTTTCTATTAACTTGCTGTAAAATATCACCTTTGTTTTAGATAGAAATCCACATTTTTTCAAGACTCAAAACAGAAACTTGATTTCAGCTGATAACTTGATAACTCATATTTTTCCCAAAGAAATCACTGTTTCTTAAACTCAGCTGTACATTGAAGTAAAACTTTTTTTTCCTGCAATTCGGGATTACCACAAAGGAAAACACAGAGCAACACATTCATGTGTGATGTAAATAATAATAAAAAAAAAGTTAATCTCTCTGATACAATACCTGAATTTCCAAAGACCACATCCCACGGGGAGCTGATGGGCTGTTGCTCTCCTTTTGCTCCACCTTCATTGTCAACACCTTGTATCCCAACGCCTGCTACAGTGCTCACCAGCTCTGATTCAAGGTCAATCTATATGAAACCAAATTATGTAAATTGAGTGTACAATAGCAGGCGGAGTCACTACAGATAATCTGAGCTTAATGTCAAATGGAGGATTTTTGGCTCAAAAAAAGAAACTAAATCCTAACAAATTTCAGGTATTTATTTATATAGGACAGAAAACCAAACCAAACCAACCAACAACAACAACAAAAACAAAACAAACAAACAAACAAACAAACAAAAGAAAAAAAAAAAAGAAAGAAAGAAAAGAGAGAGAGAGAGAAAGAAAATTCCATGTATTTCTCTTCCTGATCTGTCAAGGTTAGGTTGAACTTTTGGAAAAAATTACGAACATTTTCTAGAGTAGCATTCAGACGGACAATACATGTCCATATATACCATATGGAATAAAGCATAAAAACCTCAAACACTCCAACAGTATCTCACATCTATACATACAATAATCTCTACAAAGCAAACATTTTGTGCAGTTTATTTCAGTAGCAAGACTTACAAATATTTCATGCCCTGGAGGATTTTTTTTTCCATTTCTGCTGCCTTTTTCTTTCCTTCCCTTTTTGTGCATTTTCTAAGTCACTTCTGGTTAAGTCTCATGACTTTATTGTGACAACTATGCAAAAACGTAGTCTTGCCTGCCTAGCATCTTCTAACTTTTGCAGCAGTAAATGTCTCCCTTTTACACAGACTGTATTTTGCATAAGCAGTTCATAAGTGGTTGAAAGCATGAACCCGTAGCTGTTATATTACCTTAATTCTTTAATCCTGGGATGTTGTATGTTTAGAAGCCATGAAAAATGCTGAAGCAGTATGACTCAAATCTTCAGCCATCCCTGTACTATCTTTGTTACCCAAACCATTTAATTATCTGCGGTCTCCAGGCTACAATGATGAATAATCAGCAAGATGAGAACTTTTTTTTTTTTTTTTTTCTCTGCAATAACGCTCCCTTATCAATAGGACCACCTTGGTCCCTTTCAATAAAAAAAAGCTTTGGAGCAAACTAGCATGTAAACAGTAGGGAGAATTTGTAGATTAGTGCTACAAAATTAGCCAAAAACACAGTACAAATATATCCCAAATTAGTAAATACCTCCTGAGATAATGAATCAGAAACCCAAATACTGGTTAGGATCTACGTACAAGATGTTCTGGACAGGCATAAAATATTTTTATTAATAAGGCAATACATTATTGCTTCAGCAAATTTAACTTCTAACTACTTTAAATTTCATGTAATCAAATTTAAGATCCAGCTACAACTTATACTGGATAGTGTGCTAAAACCTTGTGTTTAATCTAAAACACCCCCCGTGTAGACAGTTCTCAAAATAAATCAGTTCCCTGCCATTTGTAGGCCCCAGCAGCTGAGTAACAAAGGAGCAGAAATCACTGCACCTCAAGAGAACGGTACCTTTTGGTAAGAAACTGACTATTTTGAAGTGAAGCAAAAATAATTTGTTTCCAATACTAAGAAAAGAAGTTTCTCAAAACAGGAAAGCAAGAAACACTAGAGAAAAATCAAACAAACAAACCAGCTATGTTAGAACAAGCAGTGCATATCATCTCCATTTGAAAGGATGTATAAATACATATGTCGTCCTTTAAAAAACAAACTGCACTACAGCATTTATTTATATTCTTGCTAGAGAAAGTATTTGTAAAATAATTAACAGGGTATAAATTTTCATCTGTGTAGGTGGGAGAAGGTACTGTCATATAGGAAAATTACCTTTCTAATTAGATGATTTTCTGTATCAGCTACATAAATCACATTATTTTTTATAGCAATCCCCTGAGGTGAGTTGAAAGCTGCCTCTGAAAATCTTCCATCTCTTCTTCCGCTGTTTGGACCTATCAAAGAAAAAAAGCAAACGCAAAAGTTGTTTTTGAAAGAAGAACTTAAAAATAATCAAAGTGCATATATTTAAATCTATAAGATAATTACATATTCTAAAAGATTCTTTCATAGCACCTTGTATAGCATGTTATAAATATGTGAGAATCTCATTTTAGTCACCATGTTTTGTGACTATGACAACAATTAGGCGCTACTACGTTTTTCCACTCTAAGCTCCTTGCATCTTTGGCTTCGTTCTCTAAAAAGAGAACTTAATACGGGTCTATATTGTTGCTTTTTCATAAGGAAACAACAGGAACAAGAGGAAAAAAAAAAAGTAGATTTTTTTATTCCTGATTGCATCAAAGCAAGTCAGCAGCGAAGACTTTAAATGTCAAAACTCAGTTTCATTTCAATGATATATTTTTTGGTACAAGTTTCAAATGAAAATACTCAGCAGCATTTTCTGATGAATAATAATTAGCAAAAAAAGATGACAGGAAACTAATTACATGACAGAAGAGTGAGAATAATGGAGTGACAGTCTTCTGCACAGCATAATCGAGAAAGAGAAAAGACCTTGACCCGAACAAAACAGTGCGAAGGTAAGCATCATATTTTAAAGGGGGAAACATCCAAAGTACATTAATAGTAGATGTCAGCAAAAGTAGAAATGTTACTCGTAAAAGGTTTGCAATTAAAGTATTTAAGTATTTCAAATTTACTTTTCTTTTCTCTACTTTGATAACTTGTTTGCATGTTACACTTGAATTTTGATAAGAAACCAGAGTTTCTGCAGAGGGATGCTTCTTTTCAAAGCACACATACGCCAAAAAAAAAAAAAAATCTACTGAGACAGGAGACATTATCGTGTCTTATCCCTGCCATGCTACTGGCATGTACGTGGGCGTAAATCAATTAAATCTAAGGCCACGTGCAACTCTTACATAAGACTACAGAACATGTAATTTGTGCTTCATGTTGGACATGGCATAAAAAATACTAAACTCAGGCAACAAAACAAAGAAAAAATATATCAGTCAACTCAACCAGCTGCATCACCCCAATATCCACTACAAGTTATTTTAGACATTGTTTTTGCTACCAATATAAACTGATAAAAGCTCTAAGGAAAAAAAGAGTTGTCATAAGAAAAGCTCTAAGAAAAGTACCAGACCAGTAACCCCAGAGAATATACTCCATTTATAAAATCAACTTACTATAAGAAACTTGCATAACCTTACCTCCAATAGTGTGTAGAATTTGCCCATTTTTCCGGGTAACCAAAATCCTGTGATGTCCAGTGTCTGCTATTACTAATCTTTCTCCTGAATTATCTACAGTAACTTTGCTAGGAAATAGCAAGGGAGAAGGTGGGAGGGAGTCTCTGTATAGCTTGATTGCAATTCTGTTATCCTTGATTTGTCCTCTCTCTTTGTAGAACTTCAGAGTTACAGAAATAAATAAAAACAACTTCTCTTTGTGCCCCTCTCCAACAAGTGAAAACAGGATGTTTCCTCGAGGCCCAAGAATGACAAGAGTTGGCCAGCAGGACACCTCCAGTTCATGCCAAAGTGTCGCATCTGCATCGTTTACTACTGGGTGGGCAATATTATACCTCAGAACTGCACTTTTGATGTTATCCAGAACCTTTTCATTTGGGAATTTCGCTGAATGGACACCAACAATAACAAGACCATCTGAAAGGAAAAGATTTGCACTGAGTCATATTTGTGTCTGAATTCAGTTTAAAAAAGTAAAAATGAAGCACAGACATCTCACAGTATGACCTACCGCCTTCCAGAATGAAAGATGATTTGAACGAATATGAATCATTAGATCTCAGTAGGAATATAGCTATGTATACAAAATATTGAAACTCAGAAATAAATCATCAGTAAAAGTACTGAGCTTGAGTACCATTACTTCCCCAGCTGGCTGACATTTAATATGGCATAAATTGTTTGTAATTCATGAACCTCAACATAAAAAGGCAGAAATTGCTTTCAAAATAACAAGTAAGCTGAATAGTTCACCTGCTACTTTAATTTTTCAAGTGTTTATCATACCTCTTTGTCTTTTGCTTCCCCAACACAATTATCCTTTTTTTCTAACAAAATGAATTATTTTCCACTATTAACTAGGAGTCACTAATTTAACATTCAACTCTAGAAGTCCACAATTATCCTGGAATTTCCATCTCTAGATAAATAGTGGAAAAAAACATATAGGCTTCTGAAATCAATACTGTATTGTATATTTCAACTAAACTAACAGCACTGAAAACTACGACAAAGAGTACTTGTGACAAATCAGGCTCAAAAACCTCTTTTTATAAAAGAAAGGCTCAATATAGGTTTTTGCCCCTTCTTTACACGTTTAAATTAATTTCTGTATTTGTCCTATAAAGACAATAAAGAGTTTATTTTTGCCATATTAAGGATAACTTCACTTGAGATCCTAATATGAAAAGTGTTGCATAAGAACAAAACATAATTATGTTATATACATTGCATATACACCGGCAAACCTAATATCCACTAAAAGCACACAAGGAAGCAATCAACTTCTCTGAATTGCTTATTTTTCAGTTTCATGAAAACAGGCACAGAAATAAAAGTCTGTGGCTCAGATTTTAGCTTTTTTGTGTGATAAAAGCAAATTAACTCACTTCTAGCACATGTAGATATTGTGCAAGCAGCCCCAAATTTTCCATCCCCCCTACCTTAACCCAACAGAAAGAGAACGAAGAATCTTCTTTTAATCAAGTCACTTTGCAGTACTCTTTAGGAGCAAAACAAAGACTACGCACTTAAAATATATATATATATATATATTTTACCAGCAAAATCTCTACCAAATGGAGCAAGTAATGTACATGACATAAATATTATACCTCATCTCTCTCCATAGGTGAAAAATATTATTAAGCATAACCTTCTTAACCTGGTAACCTGTAAAGTAACCTGCAAATTCTGTGATGACTACTTAAAACTTCAGAGGACTGGTAACACTGGACTAAATTTCAGAACACAGCCATTTACACAGAGTCTGTTGCTCGCAGCCATCAGGACAGAATGAGGCATTTAAGATTTCTCGCAGCTCCGCATCATGAAAGCACTGCCACCATGAACCACTATAGTGCTTCTAATGCCTGCACTGCACTTCCAGGAGTTTTGAAGCTTAAGTAAATTATGTAATACAGACTATCGACTAACTTCATAGCACCGCATATAATTAATATTACACACACACACAAAATAAAGTTGACAGAAAAATGCAGCTGTTCTCTTTTTAAGTGTATTATACAATACAAAACCAAGGCATAAAAACTCCCTTGAGACTCAGTGTTCCAAGACACAATATGACTGTCTGACACCTATTCAGGGAAAAAGAATCTTCTGCTGTAATGCACACTGCACTGCAAGAATTTGATGAATTATCTCTGCAATAATGGAGCACTGCCAAAGTCATTATTGTTTTGGCAACAAACTCCATATTTTAAGTGATCTACTTTGTTGTTTTTGTGGCAGAAATGTAAGAAAAGCAGTTACTTCGGGTCTTAAATAGTTGTATTATTTGAGCTTTGGGGAGTTTCTTCTAAAGGACAAGTTCAATTTCAGGTTTTATTCTTTGGTTATAGAGAAAAGGGAAACTATTTTTCTCTTCTAGTCTTTCTCTTCCCTCAGCCATAACACAGTATCAATGAAGAAGTGTAACACCTGCAAGAATGCCCATATTTCATTGTAAGAATAGGAGAGAAGAAAATCGCATAGCAAGAAAGCAATAAAACTTAGTTGAACAGAACAGGTTTAGGGATTACAAAATCACTATAACTGACACAGTCTTTGCTAACCCCAAAAGCACAACCTGTTGCAACATCAGATAGTTAAAGTTGTAATATCATAAACTGTTGAATTCCAACAGCATGTCAAACATTTCCACTGTGCGAGTGTCAGCAGCAGCCCTTCCACTTGCCCTTCTGAAGCAGCAGCATAGCTAGAGCAGCTCTGTACTCGGCACCTGCACAGCACAAATCGGATAAAACATCATCTCGTGAAGAAAACTCCTGGGGGAACTCACAAATCTTACTGTAGGCTGTAGGAATATGCGCACCATTTCAAACACATTATTTGAAGGATTATGCCAGAGCATAAGACTGGATGTCTGCCAAGCTATTTCTGAATATATAAAAAGTACTCCCTCTTATAGAAGTCATTTCTGGACTGCTGATAACATGAACTGAATATGCACCGAGGTTTAAAATAACTTTCTGAATGCCACTATGAAAACAGAAATAGCACCACTGAAGATAGCAGCAAGAGCATATCAGATAAAGATGCTAAGCAGCCATTTAATTCTATGGAAAGTAATCTTTGAGACAAACCTACTGAAGTTCCAGACAATAAGAACATGTGCATATGCACAAAGACATATTTGACAGTTGCAACCATCCTAAAACAAGAGCTTCTTGTGTTTGCACATCTCCTGTCTGATTATCACATTGCTGACGTTCCAGCATACTCCTGCGTAAGAGGGTACTTACACCATGTGAACAATAAAAACATTATCAGAATATCAAAAGTTTATGTACCCGGTGAAGAGTCAAAGAAAAAAAGATACTGCCATGACTTACACTGCTATGAGAATGTGTCCTCAGTTAACCAGAAAGATATAGGAAATGTTCTTTCAGATATTCCAACAACGGATTAAAAAAAATCTTAATGCACTTTGAGATAGATGCTTTAGCAAAACAAGACGACTGTTTTCATTCCAGATAATCTTGTCAGATAGATCAGCACCCTCTGTTATTTCCATTGCACTGTAAATATGTAGATTGACCCTGCAAATACATCCTATATTTATACACCTGAAGTTTTGTAAAGCTGCAGTTTCATTGTTTAACCCAACATGCTGCCCTAAAAAGGAGCCATCTAGGTATTTGCATCAAACTTGGCATTTGTGCAATAGCAGTGTGATACACATTGCATAACTCATGCAACTGAAAGTGAAGCTGTCCCCCCTTCCCCTCACCCCAAGGGAGAAAGGACTTCCCTTAACTGAACACCACATATTGAAAGGGATTGAAACTCTAGCATAAGGCACAGAACACCAAGGCACTTGAATCCATTTATCTTGAATTTTGTTTTCATTTGTTTTCTTTTTTTTCCTTATGTCAGGCATCCTTTGTGTTTAACCTTATTCTTCTGAACTCTACTTTTCTCAAGCCAGCTCTCCTCTCCTCTTTCCTCTGGTAACTGATAAGCATTTTTCCCCCTTCAGTGAAGACACACATTGACAATGTCTATAGCTAAAAAAAAAAAAAAAAAAAACCTCAGCCCTTTTTGCCTTGATGTATCTCTACATACATATAACCATTTATAGCTTTATACCACTGTAATATTAGAATTCATGCAGTTAACAATTTAATAATCCACCAAAGGCTCACAATTTACACAGGAAAAAAAAAAACTAAAAAGAACTAAAAGGGAAAGCTACAGTTAAGATGATCATATTTTCCTTTTTGTTTGTTTGAACCATACAAACATATTCATCTCTTCCTGAGCCCAGCTGCTAGCCTCTTTTACCTAACACATTACATGTAAGATTAACATGCCACACACCCACCCTCATCTCCTTCTACTTCCACCTTAACGCTCCATTTTTATTCCAAATGTTTTTGTTCTACCTCCAGTTCCTGCAGGAAACAACAGCAAAGCTCAAATACAAAACAAACAAACAAAAAAAAAATCAAAAAACCTACAAAAAGGAGAAATCATCTAAACATATAATCTATCAGGAAAGTATTTTCTTCAAGTAATAATTCTTATGACCATAAGCTTAATAAAATGCAAATGCAAAACAAACCAAAAAACCCCAAACAAGCAAACAAACAAACAAAAAAGCCCCACCAAACACATCTCCAACTTGATTATGAATTCGGTATTTATCCACCAAAACAAGAGACGTTCAAGTATTTTAGGGAGCAAGTTTGTAGGAAGAGGTTGTTAGGAACCAACCTTTTGTTACCAATTGCTCTTAAAAAAAAAAAAGATTAAATATGTAAGAGAGATACTGATATTACAGAATACAATAACATGTAGTACCATAGTACAGAATGTTTACAATTTAAAATATTGTTTGTTATGCAATCACTGTAATCTTCTGAAATCTCAATTCAGACCTTGTTCTCCAGCATAACTGATGTTCAGAGTGGACCATTTTAAATTCATTAACTACCTTCCCACTTAAAACAGTTTCTCTCCTCACAAAAATTCTGGGCATTTTTTTTCATTAGATAAAGTTCCTTATATTTGGAACCATCACACTAGATCTCAAATTAATCTGAAGCAAACAGCTAAGTTTTTCAGCTTCTAAGTCAAATGCACAGGGTTACACACATTAATCTTGAGCCTGTAACACATCCTTGTGCAGCATTCTTCAAACAGCTCCTTTTATAAAATCAGAATTGGGCTTTAAATACATATCCCAATTCTTTAATTATACAGACACAGTAGCTACCTTATTTAACCTCATTTAAGAATGTGATGGGGGTACAATCAGTCACTTTTACCAGGTTACATAAAAGATTATAAGACACTTTTAGGCCTCCCTGAACTTCCGCCAGCTTTTAGTAATGAGCAACAAAATGACTCAGCTACTCCACCTGCAACACTGCCAGGAAATTCTATTCCAGGCAAGCCAAAGCACTTTTACCTTTATCAGAGTACTGATGCTCTAGGGCATGGAGATCGGGCAGCAAGTGCAAACAATTGATGCAGCAGTAAGTAAAGAAATCCAACACCACCACTTTTCCACAAAGGTCTTCGTGAAGAGAAATAGGACCTTCAGTGTTCAGCCACTGTAAATCTGGAATTTATAGAACAGAGGTATCCAAATTAGGGGAAAGGGAGAGGGAAAGGAACATCTTCATACCTACATTCCATGAGAACAGACAAAATTGCCAGTATAGTTAATTTAAAAAAGGTTTAACATCACTTTCTATCCTTACAGGAATGCAAATAAAAAGTACTATATTTATCAAACTCATCTTTATGCTCTACAATTTTTCATAATTAGCAAATAAAATTTAATAATTCAGTAATATTGAGGAAAATTTTAAGTTAGTAACAACTAATGTAATATTGAAAATGCAGATTATATATTTAAATAGGCACCTTTAATGGAAAGCACATGCAAGCTATAGAACAATTTTTATCCATCACAGAGTGTGATCTACATAATCTAACTCCTATATGGGTAATGCTTATTTTATTTAATATTAAACAAGTATCTGCTAGTAAGTAGAGAAAAATGCAAACTCTTGGAGATTTTACATTTATGTAAAGAACTTCTCAGAAACTACTGAAATATTTCTGTTTATAGTTTTGATCTCAAGTTGGAACAATTAGAAATAGCAAGTATAAATTATATGTTGATTTCAAAGAATTAAACCTTTTTCAGATATGCCTGGTACTACTTCTGCTCATTTATTTTCAACCACCTGATACAAGACATTAAGGCAGTGTTTTCTCATTTTATGTACATGCACACACAGAGGTGACTGATATTCCTCTGATCCCACAAGAAATTGGCATTAAGGTAGCAATAAGAATCCAGGATGTGTTTGGTCCTTATTATCAATAAACATGAAATAACAGGAAAACAAAACAAAAACAAAAAAATGCAGATGTAATATATCATAGCCCAACTAAATTTCTGAAGGGCTACATTTAAAAAAAAAAAAAAGTACAAGTGTGCTTCAGTAACCTAAAAATATCCCAAAATTCCATCCTGAGAGGTTCAACTAAAGAAGCTATTACTTCTCGCACACCTAGAACAAGTTACTGCTACTCGAGGCAGCAGGAAGATTGTTTTCTCTGTTTCACTAAGATGAGGGCTGTTCACTACCTACATACACAAAAACATAAATGAATGCGCACAAAAAGTCATTGTTTTGGTGACAATAATAAGACCCAGTAAACACTTGCCTGTACACTGAGGAAATCATGCATTCAACTTGACAAATGTTTCATTTTTTTAAAGAATTGGTTATTTATTTTACAGTATAGGTCCCTAGATATCTTTCATCAAAATATACTGTAAATTAAAAATGCCGATTGAGGCACTTTTCTGAAAAGAACATCATCTCTGAAAAAAATACAAAAAGCAAAATAACACTAATGATAAAGCTGAAAATTCAGGAAACCAAATCCAGAGAGAAAGAGCATTCACTTTATTTCGCTGGTTAGGTCAGGATTAAGTCCCATGATATATATGTGTTTTTAGGCCTGAAAGGTGTCATTCAGGCTCTCTGTCATGCAAACACTCTCCTGGTTCCAACAGCTCACTAGGTTACCTGGGCCCCAAGCAAGACGTACAAAATCTTACAAGACTTAACGTTTGATTCCCTCTGGGTGTAAAAAGAGATGTAACAATGTGTGGAAGTGGAATGGGGACACTGCTGACCAGGGACAACACTTCCGCATAGTCTGTATTATCAAACACGGGGAATATTGAGGATCGTGGGTAAGTCGTGGGGACAGAGTCGTGGGAAACACCTTAAGGGCCTGCAGTGAAACCAGGTGAGCTCGGGAGGAAGCTGCCAGCGCGGGTAAGATGAGACCCCTGCCTGGCAGAGATCAACACCCTGTAGAAACGCTTGTTAAAAACGTTAAAACAGCAAAGCTACATGAAACTTTAGGAAGGAAGTTTTAAAGAACACGTTTTAACAAGCACTTGCAAAGCGCTATGAAGAGACTCCCTGCACTTGTCTCTTCCTGCCGGCACTTTCGGGAGTCACATTTCTCACAACGGGGGCAGATTCTTTTTCAAGTCCGTAAATTAACCGGATCGCAATTAACATCTCACCCCCCGCTCCACTGCGCGCCCGCCAGCACCAGCAACAGCGCCTCAAGGGAGGCGCCGGGGGGCGGGAAAGACGGCTCGGTCCCGGGTCTGGGGGCGGTGGTGGGGACCTGGGAGGCAGCTGAGGGGGGGACGCGGCCGTTCCCGCTGCGCCGCGGACGGGCAGGGCC
>NW_010588535.1:135720-160189 GCF_000705375.1 Tinamus guttatus
AACAACAAAAAAAACGTGGTCAGTTCAGCCTTTCTCACTTGGGATCCTTTTCCTGCTCAGATCTACTGTGTGAGCTCAAGCAAATCCTTCATAACGACAGGGTATTTAGCTGCAGGACCAGCCAAGGTCAGAGTTGTCCTAAAAAGGAGAAAAAGAGGCAATATGATTTGGACAGGAATGGCAGGAGAAAGAACTTAATATCTTAATGGCTTTAACTTCCTCTATAATCTTTTCCATAGTCGGGAAGAAAGTGAGTAATGGAAATGCATATAGATTTATTATGTTTAGCTCTGTCTTGTGTTGCCTTAATAAACAGCAATATGTTTTAGTTTCTTGCACAGAAATGCATTTGTTATGTGATACTGCTCTCATGTATCCCAGAATGGTTTTGTGACAGAAGAGGCAGACAGATGCCTTCTATAAACCCCTGCATCCTCTTGATTATATACGCCCTACCCTAGCTTTGCACTTGCCAGATAGTTGGCAGCTCCCCTGGTGCACACTAGACTCGAGCTGTCTGTGCAACTGCCTCCACAGGGGAGGAGACTCTTACCTGGCATGAATTCTTCTGCCACTTCTTATCCTCAAGCAAACAATTAAATACCACAGCATTTGTTATTCAAGCACTGCACTGCACGGCTCTTCCCATGGCTTATCCCAGTAATGTGCAACCAGTAAGGGGAGATTTTTCAAAAATGACAGTGATCGAAATGTGCACACAATTTGAGATTGAAATGGCCTTCTTAGTGTTACCATTGCACACCCCAGCACTGGTTAACATTGTATGTTGGGAGCAGTCGGGATGTTGTTGGGGCAGCGTGAGCAAATGGAGTGTCGGGAGTTGCTGCCTTTTGCTATGTTGGTTCTTTTTTTCTTTTTTTTTAATGAAGTGTGAAGGAGGAGCAAAATGTTACAGTTATATTTTTGTCTTAGTGAACACTAGAATTCTGCAGTGCATTAAGAGTCATGGAGGTGAGACGTAATTCTTGTTGCTAAATGAAATTTGTGCTGTGGTAGGTTTTTTAGCTACTGTTCTTTATTATCCCCAATTTATTGGGCCTTACAGACCATATGTCTACTAGACATTATACTGAAGATGTTGTACTGAAGATGTTGTTAAATGTGACAGTATCACAGGCAGCTTTCTACTTTCCTAGTCAAAAAATTTATTCTGTCACAGATTTGGGGGTTTTTTTGTTGTTTATTTGTAGGGGAGAGCAGTCTTTATTTTACATTCCTCTGCCTGCTGCTGACATAATGTTTATGCTTTGGAGAGCTAAAATCTTGGACTTTAAAATGGAAAATGTGCCTTTAAGATTTTTTTTATGGGACACATGAAATAGATTTTCTATTTTTGGTTTGAAATAATATTGACTTCACTTTATCCAAATGTAGGATTGTACATTCCTTGTACTTCCCACTCATCCTTTCCTCTATTTCCTCTAGCCTAGCTTAAGTGAGATTTAATGGTAACTTGGCCAACTTGAAAAAGTTTCAAATTCTTCTTTTTCTTTCCTTTTTTTTTTTTTTTTTTTTTTTTTTAAATGGTGAAGAGATAAGAGGTGGTTTCCTTCTGACTGCAACTGGAGTTGTGGTTTTTAGTGGTCAGGGCAAGACCTAGATGCCTTACTGAGCTCATGTACTGGCTTCCTCTGAGGTTTTTGGGGTAGTTTGCTAAATCCAAGTGCTTCTGGGCACAGGCAGATGCCAGGATGTCAGTGGCACTTTTAACCAGACCATTTTTACTGAAACAGCCTTTCACAATCCTTGATCACAGCCCACGCTGGAGTGCTGGCCTCCAGCTGACAGAAGGAAATGAGTAGTTTGGGGGCACTGACACTGATCCCTCAAGATCTGTAAGATGATGTGACTGTCTTCTGTGTTTTGGTCTGTAATGCTCATTACTAATGTGTTCTTAATTGGGTGCAACAGCTGAGATCCTAAGGTATAAGGTGCTCTGCAGATGTAAATATTTGTCAATATTAATTTGAAGGCAAACGGTGTTAAGAGAAAAAAGTTCTTTACCAAAACATGAAAACAAAATTTAGTCTAAGGTCTCTTCATTACCACATCCCCAACCCTTTAGGCTAATGTTTAAAAATTTCAGTGTATGTTGCATTCTTTTAACAGGGCCTGCAAGATCACTTGAATAAATTTGCTGAGAATTTTGATCAAGTTCTGGCTTTCAGGCCTACTGGGTGGACCTACTCGGATTCCTGCTACTCAGTGGTGGATATCAAGCCTCAGACAAGAGGAAGGATCACCATATATGGTATATATGTGGTAAAGATTCGCTGCATTTAATTTTGTAGGGAGGGTTTTCATATTTTATTTGGGAAGCTCCTGCTGTTCACTGTAATCAGTGCTTCCTGATAGCTCTTCTGTGAGAAACTGAACAGATGGATCCCTCTAGGACAGGTTTGTGGAATGAGTAATCCAAAACACTGTAAATACAGACTTTTTGCCTATTATCCTCTCCTGCTGTCCTCTTGCAACTGAAGGACTTTATCTAATTTAAACAAGACTTCAGAGATCAAATCTTGGCCCCACTCACAAAGGTGGCAATGCAATTTTATTCCATATCTCATTGCTGTTGAGAGCGGAGCCTTCCTCTTTCTCCCAGCTTGAATCTGTGGGTGCAGTTAAATCTTCTATGGTTAAATGTTCATTTAACCAAATATTAGGTGTTTCTCAGTTTGATAATAGACATAGTAAATGAATACTAGTTTTTTCTTTTGTTTTTTTTTCATGATAAAGTCTAGATTTTCATTTTATTCTTTCTGTAAGCCTTAGTTCTCCAGTTTGAATCAAAAACAAAAAAAAAAATTATTTCAAGCATTTCTTAGCTGGAAGTCTTCTTAAAAGTGCCTTTGTTGGCAGTCTAGACTGACAGATCTCTCTGATTTGCTTCCTTTTAGGGATTCCTTACAGTGAGCACAGCAGTTACCTAGAGATGAAGCGTTTTGTTCAATGGTTGAAGCCACAGAAAATCATCCCCACTGTAAATGCTGGTGACTGGAGAGCCAGAAGCTTGATGGAGAAGCAGTTTAGAGACTGGATGGTAGAGAGCAACGGACACAAATAAGGAAGGATGCACACTGCAAAGGAGAAAAACTCTCAAATTTCAATTCCCTAACTCCATTTTTCCTGTGCAAGTCTGGTCTAAGCTGCTGTTTCCATGAAAAAGCATTATTTAGGAAAAAAAGGGGCATCTTTCACTTCTAGTGTACCTATTGATTTAACTTCCAGTAACTTACGACTCTTGCTTAACTTAATGCAAATGCAGATTTTATTTTCCTCCTTTTTCGTTCACATTCTTTATCTTTCCAGTATCCTATCCCCCAGCATTTCACTTCTGAGTGCTTCCGGGTTAAAGATTTCTAAAAAGAAGTTATGGTAATAAATGAAATAATGGTACTAAGCTTACCTGGCATGTTGCCAATACAGGCTTCAGGGAAGCTTGTTTCATTAGGCAGAAATGCCTATTTCAACAATGATGATTTTAAAGCTTATAAAGAGTATTTATCTTATGATAGAGGATTGGACTGTTGCAGCAACTTGAAAAACAGTCATTTAAAAAAAATGTTGCTACTTATTTTCCACTCAAGATTTTATATACTTTTTTTAATAAAGAATCTACATGAGAGGTGTGTCCCCTTTTTAAGTTAAAGGGAAAGGTATCGTTTTCAAGGTTACTTCAGCTGCAGTCTGACAAACCTAACACATTCAATGAGCTTCCTGTAAATACTGCTTGTTTATACAGCCTGTGTGAGATTGGTCCTGTGTAGTGCAAATAGGTCAGCACAGAAAGTGGTCCCTCTGCAGATAGTCTGTATTGTATTTGGATTTACAGGATTGTGTAAATAGGCTTGTCACTTGATTTCTGGAAAAACAAGAAAAGTGAATGCAAATATTAGTAATGGAGAGGTAAGTTCTACTTTCTCTTTTACCCTTGAATCCTACAAGATTCTCAGTGCTGCTTGTTTCTGAATCTCGCTTGGTTATTTATGCTGTTGTATACCCCCATGTATTTCAGTCACACTAATGTTAAATAGTGCAACAATATTTGTTCCAAACATCCAGGAGATATAAAAGTTGCATAATGCATAGCAGACCATAACCACCTCCTGCAAAAGCTAATCTGAAATTTTCAGTATGCTTTTTGGTGGGAAAACACTTTTTGAAGAGTGTAATATGAACAGGCATTTATGTTTGATAAAACTCTGTTATACAGAGTTACTTTATTTCTACCTTGGAGAAATAGAAGTTCTTTAATGATTCACACATGCACTTAAAGGAATCTAAATTTGTTTTGACTAGTATTTTAAATGCATAATTCATTTTATCTCCCCTTATCATGGTAATTGTTAGTTGTCCTGGATTTGACCTGCTAATTTCTAGTACTCCCTTGTTGGAGTATATGAATTTTGTCTTTCATGGTCTGTGCAAACACTGAATGTGATTTTAGCCCCATGTACAAGTTGGAGCACAACTAGGGATTCTCCTTAGCAGGAAAATGCTGCTGCATCATTAAAGATTTGTCCATGGTTCTGCCTTCAGACTCCTCTCCCTGGCTAATTCTGCGTCATGTGTAAGGGTCTCAGTGCAGTAAAACGGTTATTTTACTCTCACTGCACTGGGTCCCTTTGCTTCCAGCTCCTGGTTATTACCTGTGATAATGATCCAGCTTGGCCTCTGCTGGGCTGACTGATTGCAGGTTTTCAGCCCGTTAATTGTGTTCTGGTTTGGAACAGATGCTGGAACTCACTGCAGTGCCCAAAGCAGAAGTGCGATGGCTCCTGTGTCCATTCCTGTTCTGCTCTGTTCGTGTTGGGTCTGTTTGCAGCTGCCTACTCTGCTCTAGATATTCACACATCAGCCCACTAGCTGCTTTCGTTCCTCTGTTCTCCTGCTTTGGATTTGCACTTCTACAGGCTCTTTTCCGTGGGTGGACTTAAGCTCTGCAGCATATCACCCACCTTCGCAGTAGCAGCTCTGCAAGCTCTTTCCTTGGCTTTCTTCATACGGGGAAAAAACACATTTTCAGAATCAGCACTCAGGAAGAAATTGTTTTTGTTTACCTTATTGTAAAGGAAGAAGATCAATAACAGGAACTGTCTGCTTAGATTAGGAGGGTGGATATATAAGCAGATGTGGAAAACAATTTGTTTAAACAAGATTTTTGTAGGAAGACTTGCAATAGGAGCTTTTCTTTATCCTTTTCTAGATTGTTCCTAGGCTGGGCTTTCTGATCGCAGCAGATCAAGACATTTTGGAAAGCAGAGACATGATAAACCTAATTTCAGAGTTGAGGCCAAGTATAAGATCAATAAGATCAATTGGGATTTAGGGAAAGTTCTGCTTTTGTCCATGAAGAAGGGAATGTATTTTCTGTCTCCCAGCAAGGTTGGTGTTACAGAAGTCAAAGGATTTGCTATTCAAGTTAACAGTGTTGGCTCTATGTATGCAGGAGATACCATTTTTCGAAGGCCAAGACACTGCTTTGCTTGCTGCTGGTGGACTTGGGGCAGCGTTGAGTGCTCAGAATGGTCTTCAAAGCCAACCACCCCAAGGATGGCATTGTGTTTCCCGTAGTGTCTCCCTGCTCTGAGTACAGATCACCCCAGCGAGCTGATAAATGAGCTAAGCAACACTGCTTGGAAAGGCAAGAGGGAGAGGAAGGGAAGAGGAAGCAAATAATGCTCATTTTACTGAGTCAGGCTAGTGATAGGCTTGTTGTGGTAGATGAAAACTGTGCATCACACCCACCATCCTCACTGAAAAGGACTCCGGGAAGGTATGTTCCAAGGAGTTGCTGAAGAAAAGCATGTATAGGCAGTTAAGGGTGTTGGATATCTCTTAAAACTATGCCATGAAATAAATATTGGCATATTCTTAGAGTGGAGAGAGGTGGTGAGGTGTCACAGGGCTGGTGAAGGCCAACCTCTTATCTGTGATTTACCCATATGCTTGTAGTATAGGGTTTTGAATTAATATTTAATGGTTTCTAGTCTATTTTTTTAAGATAATACACCTTCCAACATATCCTTGTGCAATTTGGGACTGTATTTTGAATATGAAGAACACTTCCTGGAGCTATGCAGGAGCCTTGCTGTCATGCCAGGCTAAAGATGCATTTTTTTTTTTGTCATGGTGTTTTATGTGCCTTTTGAGTGTTAAAGTGACTCAGGGAGGGTGGGGAACAAAATCAGGTGACTCTTGTGAACCAAAAAATTCACCCCAACCTTCTCCCTTCTTTCCTTGGCTGCGGAAAAGCAGCTGCTTCTCGTTTCAGAGTGAAAGCAGGGGGGTTGGACTGGATGGCCTCTAGAGGCCCCTTCCAACCTTGGGCATTCTATGATCTCCTCTGAGCGAGGGGCAGGGCCTGCTGCCCAGTGCCAGGGCTGCTGTGGTGGATGGGGCCTGGCGGAAGGAGCGGTGCCTGTGCAGGCCCAGCTTGCGCCACATGGCTGCGTCCTGGGCTGCTGCTGCCCCGCTGGCCCCTTCCCTGCCGCTGCGGCGGCTCCTCCTTATCGCAGCTCCAGCAAACGCTCTGGCAGGGAAGCGGCTTTTCCACTCTGTCACGTTTACGTGTGCCCTCGCATCTGGGAGCAGATAGTGGCCTCTTTGTGCCCGTTTCCACCAAGTGCTTATATAAACAAATAGTACTTAAAACCCCCAAGCTTTCTGCTTTGGCATTTGAATTTCACTTTGCTCACTTTTCTTCCTGTACGTTGTGCTGGTTGTTAAGAACAGAAGGAGGAAAAACGTGAAGGGCAAGAGCTATGACCAGCGCACCTGAGGAGATGTGACCCAAGGTCACAGGTGCAAACGTGGGTGGTTTTGAGTTGGCAGCAGACTTGTGTGAGGGAAGACCCAGCTTGCAACCATGGCCTTGTCCTCAGAAGCTGCAGGCAACGGGCTCTGTGCCCAAGGGAGGTGTCTGAGATCCACGCAACGCAACCCAAGAGGAGCTCTTATCCACCTTACTGCTTCCACAGCCTGATTTGTATTGCTTCTGAACCTATACGGAGCCACCAGTGACCCACTCCCAGGAATGAAATCAAATGTCCATGGGGAACCTGGGGAACACCAGCAGAGTCAGCTTGTTAAACAGCTCCTCTCCTAAATGATTATAATCAAGTCATTTCATTCTGTTGCCAACTCATTTTCTTTTTTTCTCTCCTTTTTACTCCTTTAGCAGTATTAATTGCAGCTGGAGGTACCAGTGTGCAAAGCAGAGTCCAAGCTGAAGGCAGACAGTGCAGAAGGAGCTCAGTGCACAGCAGAGAAAGTCCAGAAAAGGAAATGAGGGACTCTGTGCACGTCTGTAATGAATAGGATAGTGGCAGAGCTTGCTGGAGCGAATGAAGATTTGAGAAGGTTTCACACTGCACCAGGCATAAAATGTAATGCTTAATCAATTAGGGAAATTTCAGTGATCACACAGCAACAGATCTGGATGCTCAGTGACTCTTCAATCAAAACTAGCAGATGTTTGGGCTCCCATCTCCCAGGTTGTTCCTCCAAACAAGCAGCCTGATTCCTCTGCCTGCTGGGGACAATAAATATCTTATCCCGGTTTTTGTGACCCCAGGCTCTTCCTTGGAAAGCACTTGAGCAGGTAAGGGCAAACAGCAGCCAGGTGCTGAGGGATGGCCAGTAGTGAGATGAAGAAATACGGCTCAGATCATGCCCTCAGATGTACATTGGAACCGCTGCTTTCTTCCACTCTGCTTTTCCTGGCCTCTATAATGATGGGCCACAGATGCTGAGCAGTGTGTGCACTCCCTGACCAATACACACAAGAGGACTAGTGACCACTACCTGCCTGGGCATGGTGACAAAGCAGAGATGCCCCCACCTTGCCTTGGGTATACTTGGTGTCTCAGGCTTGCCTGGGATCTAGGGTTGGCAGGAGCAACCTGCCTTGCATTTAATCATAATTGGATTACTATAAGAATCTATTCCCAGAGGTTCTGCACTTGCTTAGTTGAACAAGTTAGCCAGCAATCACCCTTAGATATGACAGTTGCTTATTGATTTGTTTCTGCATGGGTACAGTCTGTTACATTACCCTTCTGTCTCCTTGCTGCAATGCCAAAATATCCCTGGACTGCTCCTAGCCTCTTGATCTTCATCAGCAGCAGTGAATTCCATTTGCAGGAGTTAAACAAGACAAATAAAAATGAATGGAAACTCTCAGGGTGCCAGGACCATGGGGCTGTTGTTTTTAGCAGTGTTTCACCACAGTGCCAGAGAGACGAGACACACATTTATTTTGAATTATTTCAGTGCTTCAGCTGGCCTTGAAGAGCAGGTACTGCCACTTGCCTGATAGGAATAACCTCAAGCTGATTTATTTCAAATACAAATGGATACATTTAAAAAAAAAACAAAAACAAACAAAAAAAAAACTTTACAGCAGAGTGCTTTGATTTCATAGGCTTTTGCTTCATTTTTTTCCTATTCTCTGTCCCTTTGCTGTCTGTATCTGCTTGTGACTCAGTTTTCCTTTCTTTCTCTCACTGTCAGACCTCCCAGCTCCCCTCCCACTGCTGGGTCTTTCTCAGAAATGTTGCACTACCAGCACTCACCTTCATTCTTAGAAAAAGGAGCACAAGAACATTTGCTTGGAAGTAAAGGATCTCTGTGAAGAACAACTTTGGACAACAAATCAGATTGAAGCGAGGCAAATCTTACGGAAACTCTTCAGGGCATCTAATTACTTTCAGGACATTTTGAATATAAATAAGGTTATTTTGGCAAAATGTGTCCTGATGTCAAATATTCAGCTTCCCTAGGAAGCTGAGGAGCTTGAACGATTGGAAAAATGGGCTCCTCTCGGGTGAAAAGACTTGAGCAATCTTCATGACTGATGGCAGGTAGCAACCATCTAACAACCCTTGGAATGACAGGAACGCTGGCTCTAGAGACCCAGACTGGAAAGAGAAGCAGGTCTTATGAGAAAACTTACAGGGGAAAAAAAAAAAAAAAAAAAAAAAAAAAAAAAGGCCACAGGTCTTGAGGGCCATGACAACAACTGCCACTGTTGGCTGCAGGATGTTCTGTGACTTTTTGACATCTGTTCTGCCTGCAAAAAAAAACAGTGCTCCTCCTGTGCAGTGCCAGAAGTGTCAGCTCCGCAGAGTTTCCTGCTGGTGCCCATATTTCGAGTGCTGGGAGTTTCAGCATGGGCTCCCTGGCTAGGGCTGCTGCAGAGGAGCTGTCAGGGCCGTGCAGCGGCGCTCGGGGCAGGTGCACAGAGGGTGCAGCCGCTTCGCTGCGTTTCCTGCGCCTGCCCCGTCCACCCCTGCAGCCCTGACGCGCTGCGGCCAGAGCTTCGCGCTGGATCCGATCAGCGCTCGGCACGTTCACGTGTCCAGATATCCTGGGCAACTGCACAGGCTCTCTGCAGGCTGCCAGGGCAATATTTCCAGGTGGAAAAGGACAAGTCTGAGCCATGCAAACGTGCTGGGCTTTTCCAAATGGGCTTTGTAGCATACTGCTAATAATTCAGTACTTTTCACAGAAAAATAAAGGCAGGCAAGGCATGTGCTCTAGTTCTTCCAAGCCTCTTTTTTTCCCCTTTTCTCATTTTTCTTCTGGGATTATGGAGCTAGAGGACTAGATTTATTTGTTATTTTCCTTCTACAGCAAGTTTTTGAGGATACCATTTTAAAAAGGAAACTTCTGCTCTTGGGAAAAGGTCAAAATCATTAATGCTTTTTATATTTTTGTTCTGTTCCAAAGGCTGTTAGAGACAAGTCTGCATCCAGTTGTGATGGTTCCTGATAGCTGCTACATGGCTACAATTAAATATTCCATGGCTACAACTGAATATCCCAGGAAACTCCTGCTCCTCCGTTAGCTATTTGGCCTGTGTATGTTCACAAAGAACATCACTGAACGAGGCTGCAGCATCCTTAGGCTGCTTGGCAGTGGCTGTTTCAGGCATAATCATAATGCAGCCCTGCCTAGAAGTATGTATGCTAAAACCAATGCTCTGCCCCTGCATGCAGTTTGTTTGGCACAATCAGTGTTGCCAACATCCATCTCTAAAAGTGCCAAGGCCAGAGATGGAGACGTGTGGCTACCTGCTGCCGTGCCACCTGAGGATTCACTGGACTGAGTTTGCTTTCGTATCCACTGATGAACTTTATCAAGCCTGTTTCTTTGTTGTGAGTGAGAGGACAATGTAAGACCTTGCAGACCAGAGCTATGACATGCAGCTGGTTCATGCTTTTTAGTCGAGTTGATGCTGAGTCCTTCAGGGAAGGACGAGGCTGGGAACCTCTGGCCTGTGACTAGGGCTCTGGAGCACATCAATGTCTTAAAACATTGTGTCAGCACCACTGCTAACTGCAGCTTTGAGCACTTCCACTGTCTACCTCCTGTCTTTGCCCCAACTTCAGAGTTATAAAAGCACCTGGTTCTCAGGCACGTATTCAATCATATTTGATTCCAGACACTCCAGGATCGGAAATTCAATGATGTCAGACACTCATCTGCTATAAGGCTGGTCCTACTGCAACTGGACTGGCTTTGCACCTACCAAAGAGCTGGCCCTCCTGTGACTTCAAAGTGACAGCACTGAGTCATGGAGCAGCTGGTGGTAGCAAGGAAATAGCTCCTGGCTGCTGATCATCTTCATTGCTGCAGAGTGCAGATAGGATTTCTCTTAAGGTGTTTTTGCTTGGATAACCTTGGCCAACCCCTCTTTTTCTTGAAATGATGCAATAAATTAGAAAGCAATAAAGGGCCAAAGGCAACATTTGAAATTCCAGTGGCATTTCTAGGAACTGCCTCATGCATTCCAAGTCCTCTGTGATGACCTGCTGGCCAACCTGCAGAGGGAAAGGGGTAGCTACAGAGAGGCAGGGTTGTGTGATGCCCAAGTTGGACAGGCCCTGAACAGCATCTAGGCCCAAGCTGGGTGGCCAGGCATTGCACTGCACAGAGCTTGTGGTGGCCAGGTTGAGGATGGATGCAGTTCTCACACACACACACACACACACACACACACACACACACACACACTCCTGCAGCTGGACTTGTTCTCCTGCAGAGGATTGTTCCCTCTACCATCAATACATGGCTCTAATTGTGAGTAGTTTTGCCCCCAAGAGGAAGTACCAGGGCTGGAGGGTTTGGTTTGTGCCTGCTGGGCCAGGGGCTTTTTATTGTACTTTGCTTCAGTGGGATCACATTAGTGTGGAGATCTTTTCTTCCCATTACATCTCTCTGTTCTGGGACTTGCTTTTTCCTTGAAAAATTGCCATTTTCCAGCTGGTCAAGGGTCTTAGGGTAGTTGAAAGAGCACAGCTGATATTTGGGATCTGAGGAGAAAAAGTTAACAGGCAACACAGAGCAAGTGCAGCAGGGGAATGTGCCATGAAGTAACAGCCAAGAAAACAGCCTAAAGACACTAGCTCTACTATATGTATGTGTGTGTATATATATGTATATATATATATATATATATATAAACAAAAAAATAAAAAGTTTCAAAAAGAGTGATGTTTTATTATTTAAGGGGAGAAGGTTAGATATTTATAAAGCACAGGTGTGAATCAATGTTTTGAGCTACAAAGTGTGTATAGAACAAAGTTTTAAACATAGGTTCTGACCTTCACTATTGTTCAGTCTATTCACTCTGGCCAAACACAGTGCATTCTTGTGCCTCAAACCAGTTATTAGGACTGGAAGTGAAAGTTAAATCCTGTATTATTTATACTTCAGCACCAAAAGTTGCCTGCCAGCTCTTGAAGACTTTTTCTGGTGAACTTTAGCACTTAAATGCTGAGATCTTGTCTTCAGGAACATGAGCAGCCTTCTGCGTGGAAGATATCTGAATCTGGGATCCTATGTAGAGTAAGTTTCACCTTAAAGGAGGGGAAAGAAAAAAAAAAAAAAAAAAAAAAGGAAGAACAGGAAATAAGAGTCTTTTCTCTGTGCTCAACAGCCAGGTGGGTAAGCTGCCCTTGACAGAATGGCCTTGGAGACACCACAAGCAACTACTACACACCCACTGGCAGCATTCCTTTATTCCCCAAAGTCTGCATTTCAAGGTCCTTATCTAAAGATTACCAAGTCACTCTAATTTACAGTTGGCCAGAATCTCACAAGGTTGCTTCAGGCTCTTTGAGATCAAGTCAAACACAACAGTGCAGACTCTGTATTCCCCAAAGAGGAATGTCCCAAAGTGCTATGTCAGAACGATGCTGAGGGGTCATTTGGCACTGAGATTACTAATGCCAAACTTGAGTAAACCCATTTAAAGAAGCTCTTGAAAGGTGAATAACAACTTGCTTTCTCATTTGGCTTAATTCACTTGACTTATCTTCAAACGAGTTGAGCTTACCTCCTTTCTTGTGGACCTGCTGATAAACAGGGAAACTTCCTCCACATTCTTAGGGTGCAGGTCATTCACAGCCACTATATGGTCTCCATGGTTAAATATACATCCAAGTCGGCAAGGACCAGTCCAGTGTGAGACACTAAGTAATTGGAGTATAGACAACAAAACAACCACATGGGATACCTGTTACTGCTAACGGATTGAAAATGACCAAATGGGATCACATTTATTCCTATTCCCCTCTTGAAATAGCACACAGGGAAAGTGATATTATGACTTTCTGGTCAGGTTCTAGCTAAAAAACAAAACAAACAAAGAACCTCCCCACCCTAACCCCCCCAAAAAAACCACACACACCACAAAAAAAAAAAATCCTCAAAGACCAACCAACCAACATCCTGCTTCATTGATCCCAGCAGGCCCAGTAAAAGCGTACATGACACTTCCACTGACTCCCTTGCTAACAAAGTCAACAGCAAAATCTGAGGATTTGGGTCTGAACACAGTGGGCCACTTTGTGTGGATATATGCTCACTATTGCAAATATTTTAGTCCTGTGACTGACTGAGACAAGTTTTGGAAATCTTCCATGAGGAGACAATTAAACTAAAACCTATATTCCTGTGTTATACCTGTAAGAATCACATATCTATCAGCATCCTTGAGACTGTATGAGCCAAAATCCTGATGGACTGTAATGGAAACTTCAGTATATTTTTCCTACTCATCTCTGATAAACTTTCCTTGATGACCAGCTATGTAGGACTGGCTGACCCAACAGTCAGACTTAGTATTCTATTGTCCTGGAATGAGCCCCAAATCCTGGTCAGATGATTCCTAGCAGTGAACCAGTGCTGGGATTAATTCTGAAATTATCCCATGGAGAATTCTACACTGGCATTCAACTCAAGTCAGCTTGATTAATCTAACATCACTTAAGTTCTCATAGCCCACGCTTAACTGGAGACTCTTAATGTGCTTTGCAGGTGCTACTAGACAAGAATAATACTAGGGACACAGGCTAAAAGGTTAAAGGGAAAAAAGACACAAAAGGACTGGATGAATTAGAGTGAATTACTGGTATCTAGATCTGGAAATGGTTCCCTCTGTGCTAATAGATTCCATTTTACCATTTTCTCCAGTGACAGACAGACTTTATCACTTTCCAAAGCATTTTTATTTCTTTGCACAAATCTTTCTTCACATGGCATAAACATACTTAAGGGGGCATGGTGACAAGAAGTCAGATAAGTGGGATTTGAATTCTCTAGCTTGTATGTCTTTCATAATTTTCATCATCAACAAAGCATAACAAATTACTGGTCACCTATACTAATCTCTACAACATTTTTAGTTAAAAAAGACTATTAATCCTATCATAAGATATATCCCCTGACCATATCTATCATCACTATTGTTCAACAACTCAAAAAATTTGACAAGCGATAATTGATTCACACTAATATTATAAAATTAGCTTTTGGATGTGATTTAATCACACACAATGATTCTGCCCTGTTCTGCACAGTCACAAGTGTGTATGGAAGTATGCAAGGCTGCACATTTCTATCTCTAAACTGATTGTCATTCATTCACACATGACAGGCATCATCATAAGACATCCAGAACTCACCATATTTGTCCTGCTGCTTCAGTAAGTGTTAGGTAACTGCTAATATCAGTCAGGGGGATGAAAATATCTAACTTCTGCAGTTGGGTCTCATCTGTAACTTGACTATAAGGGAAAACATCAGAGATAAGGCATGCTCTACCAGTACCTCAGCATAAGCCCATGAACATTAGCTATTTCTCCGCTATGAAAAACAGAGGCCCTTACCCGAGTAATACAGTCAGTTGAACAACTGAAAGGGGTAGTGAATTTTGCTTTCTCTGAAGGATTGACTGCTGATTGGTGCTGCTTTCCACAAGTTTTATGTTTCTGTTTGCCACCAAGTCTCTTGGACATGCATTGGTTTCCTGGCACTTGGGAAGAGTCAGGAGTCCATCACTGTTGCACGTGAGCTGGTGATTTTCATCCAGGACCCGACTGAAGAGGAGAGGAAAAAAAAAAAAAAAGAGAGAGAGAGAGAACACTAGTCTGGTCATAGTCAGGCACAAGAGTTACTTTTGCTTTGCTTGAAGCTCAATTAAATAGCTGCCAGTGAAGCAAAGAAAAACAAGTTCTTGTAGCATATCCACAAAATAACAGCTAAGTAAAATAAATTGTCTTTCTAAAAATGAATCATAAATATCAAAATAAACCTTTTCAGTATTTAAAGACTACTATTAAACCTGAAAACATTCCAGCTAACAATATGCTTTAACAGAGAAAGCAACTGCAGATTGCTGGTGTTAGATGTACTGGCTGCTGTGGGGATGAAACACTGTCTCCTGAGAGATCCAATAATGCAGGTGTGATTAAATGCTCCTTGGGTTGTTCAATGAATCATGTAATGTCTCAGTCCTCCCCAAGCCAAGACTGGGGTGAGTAGCAAAAGCTGTTCTTGGTGTGTTTTAACTCAGATGGTATAGGCTTGTGGGGCTTTTATAGTGCTCCCCTCCAGAAGGGCTCACAAACATTCAGAGACACTGCAATGAGTCTAGCGTGAGGAGGTGGTTTCAGGGGTGGAATTTCCAGCTGCCTCCCACTAGGTGGGGTAAGATCCGACCACCCTACGCAGGTGGTAGGACTGCTCACAAATAACAACTACTGCTTCCCCAGTCCTTCTATCAGGACAGCACACTTCCCTTCAGCATAGCATGCCACAACATGACAGTTGTAAAATTTCATTATGGCACTAGCAATGTGACACTAATTTCAGGTCTGTCTTGATGGCATGCCAAATACTGTACCTGCAAAATGTAGCAACAGACCCACGCTTTGGATGGCAGAGCTGAAGCAAGATGACAACCTTTTCAAGATCACATAACTGCTTATTGGCAAAATTGGGATCTAGCATCCTAGGTCTCTTTTTCTCTTTTAACCACCAGACAATGCTGACTGTGGAGTCAGTCTGCAGAAGTGTTGCTGGAGCTTGGATGGAGTATTTGAGTACAGTGGTGGGCTCCTGCATCACAAAAGCCTAGAAAAAGTACCAGTCACCTGGAGGTGTCCTACAGTCAGAGCCTATCTAAATGCTTGAATTTGCAAGTGAATGTAAATTTTGCTTGGATAAATTTACATTTCACTCAGCAGTTTTTAGCTTTCTGAACAAAGACCAGAAACAAACTGGTCAACAAAATTCAAATTAGATGAGAACAGCTTAGACATCATTTGATAAATACCAGGAATGACAATATCTTCCCATATCACTATATCACTTTTAATTTTCAAAATCTTAATAGAGTTACTTACAGTGATTTCATTGACATATAAATGTGCTCCTTCACAGCGTTCTTGTGCACTGGTTTTTCTTGCACAGGGATATTAGACTCAGCTGTAGGGTCAGGCTTTGATATTTCAGTATTACACTGTCAGAAACGCAACAATATACAAGGTAAATGTTCTTGTTCTGCCTACAGAAAAATCTTCCTAATTTCATTATTTCATTCAGTACTTGTGCTGTTTAAGTATAATACACTGCTTAATACAGCTTAGCTTTCCTCAGGCAAGTCACCTCTCAGAAACAGTGAGCTATAAAAAAATGGTTGAAACTGAAATGCACACACATTGCATTGCAAATGTTTCACAGCATTTTAAAATTACTGGGTGATTTTATGCAATTTCATAACTTCAGAATTATGTTTTAAAATATTCAAAATAATGTACTGATAAATTTCCTAAGGTACCAGTTTCTGAAAAGGAGAAAAAAAAAGAAAAAAAAAAGGAAGAAAAAGTGACAGAACAGGCAAAAACCATTTAAAATGAAGCAGTATGCTGGAGGAATTTCAAGAAAATCAACAATGTTTTTGTTGAAATTGCTACCAGAAAAATCTACTTGCTACCAGAAAAATCCTTTGAATAAATCTATCATATTATCTTCCTGTACATAGCACTATCACATAGTGCTTTTTCAATATATTTCTGTAACAAAGTATTAGCTATCACTAGTATTAGTATGTAGCTCTCTATATACCAACTCCTCTTTGGACTGTTAAATGCCTCCTGGATCCTTGGATTTAACAAAACAGAAGAACTCATACCTGATTAACTACCTTTGCTAAAAGACTGCTTGGAGTTTTATAATAGTCATCATCTTCCTCTTTGATGTCTTCATCTGTATCTGATGACAGTGGATTTTCTTCAGTCTTCCCCATATTTTTATTCTGTTAAGATAATATTTTCATATTTAACAGCATTAGTTATACAGATCATTTAATGCGATTTTCCATTTATTTGGAAAAGTAATGGAATCAGCAGCTATCCACAGGAAACATGAGAAGACTTGCTTCTCCTTGAAGACAGAAATGTTAAATGTGAGTCTGTTTAAGGATCAAGGTATCTGTAATTGTGCTTCATCTTGCATTTTTACAATAAACTGCACATGCACAATACAGCCACTAATATTAATATTTCTCATACACAGATATATAATAAGCAAAAAGCTACAGTTGACTCTGTTTACTAATTGTTAGTTTATTTAAAAATCAAGTAGGTTAAATACTTATACATGATGCTGCATACATTTATGGTACATTTCTGCATACAAAAGATTTTTTTTTTTATTTGGGTTCAATCTGGGTTTTATTTGGGTTCTTACCCTACAAAGACATTCAAAGAAAATCTAGAATTGGATAGGGAAATACTTGTTAAAGCACCTCTTAACTGCTACCAAGTAAGGAATGAACTTGGGACTTCCCTGATTAATGACAAATCTTGTAACTCATTACTCCATGAACTAGAACTACCCCGAGAGGGATAATCTGCCTTAAGATACTTCATAAATACTCAGAATAGTAAATTGGGGGAATTTAATATGTCAAGGAGAACTTAAACCCTCAATCAAATTTATCTTTAAGTCACAAAGATAAATAATTTATTTCCTCTCTCTCATTGTTGACTTCACTATAATGAAGAGGATGGCATTTAGCATTTAGTTTTCTCCCAACACAATTCTCCATGCCATGTTTCTGATGTAATCATTTTTAATCTATTTCCATCCTATGTATCCATGGTGATAATTTTAGTAATTCTAAATATGCCACCAAATATATTACTGCTTTCAAGGTAAAGCAAATTTAACTAATTAATCTGTTTCACATAAAGAAGAAACTGGCACTGAATATAAATTGGAGATGATGAACGCATTTACATTCCTTGTGTGTATAAATGCTATTAAAAACCAGCCAATGTCAGAACATACCTACAAATGGTCACTTGGAGGCATGTAACTAAAATCCTTAGTGGGAACTAGACAGACTCTATGGTCATGATCTAAAGTTATGGACAAGTTTCCCAGTGAATTTTCAAGGGCTTTGGCTCAATCCCACCATAAACACTTGGGAAGAAAAGGGGGCAAAAGATTTGATGAGGCCTTGAGATCCACCACCATCTCTCAAGATGAGACGGCACTCGTCAGCTTCCCAAAACTGATCCTTCAGTCACTGACAGTGGGCAGCTTTTATGGTGTAAATACAGTGTTTTTATTCACCCTACCTCAGATCTAGGGGATAACGGGAAGCAGAGGGTTAAGCTGCTGCAGCACCGAGTCTAGATCAGCAGCATTTGGCCTACTCTTCAGCTCTTCCAGGTGCTTGGGAAGAGAAGCAGTGCACTTAACTTCAGCTTAAAATTATTCTCAACCTTACAGCTAAACAAGTTAGTAAAGGCCATGTTGAATCAAGGCGAGGGTTTATACTGGGACGGAAGTACATTACAAAGGAGATTAGCTGTAGCAAAAGGCAGAACGTGAAAAGGTTAACTGACAAACAACTGAGCAATGTTATTGGCCTTTTAGGGGCTGGGTCAAAAGCTGTGTGCTGCATTGAGCTCTCTGAAAGGCTGCTGAGCTCTTTTAGTCATGTGTCTAACATTAAAACTAGTGTTCCCGAGGAGGAGGCCTAATCCTGACTGTACTGGTCTGTACGCCAGTAATCATAGTACAGGGTGACACAACACAGGACTCACCATTTTGATGAATTTTAGGTACCAAAAGTTGCATTTGGAAATAGGTGATACTGACCTGCCAAGTCAAAGGCTTGATTTTTGTAGCTCCAGAAAGTGGGTTCAAAGAGAACCAGCTCCCGGAAACCTCTCCTGGGTTACAGTGTCCCTGACTACGTGACTAGATTCCATGACATTAAGGAGCTTGTTTGCATGAGTTATAGTTACTCATCAAAGAGTTTTCAGGATCAGGGCATGCAAGAGGTAACCACCAAAGAAACTAGATACCAGAAATGTAGAGTCATGCTTTTAATGAGAAGTAAACACAAGGGTTTAATCCAGAAATTAGTTGTCTAATCATCACTGACTAAAGAAAAGATACCGAGATCTTAGCAGATACTAAACTTGAGGCCAATATGATATCTTTATGAAATGAACCATCATTGTTCCTTGTTAGCAATCTGGCAAGGTCATTCACAATATTTTCAGCTATCCCGAAACAAAACCACAAGCTCCTTACTGCTTACTCATTGTAATCACTCTGTTCCAACAGCAGCGTATTGCCTCCCAAGTCACCATAATATGAGAGTATTAGTGAGAGACAGGAAAAGGATATAGGAGAGAAAGACATGGCAAGAGAGTCTTGACATGCATAAAGGTAGTGCTAGTAAAAAAAAAAAATCTAATTAAACCAACCCAGTCTGGGGCTCAGACTCACTGAGCAACTCCATGAATTACTATGCATCATCTGATTTGTGGTAACTACCGATGACATTGCAAGGTAGTTCCAACTATTTTCACTACATTACACTAAATTTAGCTGTATAACCTCATACTTTCTGCCAGGCTGTACAGACATGGATGGTTACTGCAACATGTGATTCACCAGCCTGCTAGCTGATAGCAGAATAGATTCCTTTGCCCTGTCTCAGCCACTCCAAATCATAGCCTAGTGTAAAAATTGCTAATAAAGATGGTTTTATAGTCAGCTGCCAAACTGTATACTGGCATGGTGGAGCCTTGGGCCTGTATTTGGTTCTGCTGAATCTGCTGCAAAGGCAGTAACCAAGGGCAGAGGTGAAAAAAATCTGAAACCACTGCAGCTATTTGTTCAGGGAACACAGGTCAGAGCCCTTAGCCAATAACACACAGTCATGTTTATTATTTTAGCTTTTAGAATCATTTCTAACAGATAAGGAAGCCATCTTTATGCACACCTCAGCCCTGAGGTGTGCCTCAATTTAACAAAACCTTGTTATTTAGTTCTGTTAATTTGATTTAGTTGCTACTTTCACATATGCTCTGAAAGAGATTAGAGGAAAAAAACATTCAAAGAGTGCAGTACAGTTGAGAAATATGCTGGGAGGGACAAGACCTCAAATAGTTCTATCAAGCTTTTTAAGAGGTGTCACAAGTTACAGCTGCTGCAGAGAAACTTTGAGCACCTTCCCTCCCCGGAAACAAAGTAAATTAAAGTTATTTCAAGTAAGTTCAATGCTAAATAAATGAGAGAGCACTGTATTTAGAAAACTTCCACAGTGAAAACTAACTGAATATGCTTAAGAAATAGGTGAGTAATCTATAGCTACAGATAACAGGTGGGATGAGAGCCGATAAGTTACTTCTGCAGACTGAACAATCCAAAAGCTGCTCACCAGGCTTGGAAAAGCTCTTCCTAGTGAGTCACCCTGAGTCTGATGGGTGCCAGGGTCCGAATTAGGCCTGTTCTTTTCTTCCGAGTGATCTTTCTCCTGTACACAAGAGAAAAATGTTGCTCCTATATATTTTGCAGATGTTTTACCTGCCTTGTTGCTGAGTAACACAGCCTTTGTTGAACTTCCTTCAGGACTATTTGCACAGAGCTTTGTGCCTATGGAAAAAACAATTCTTCTCTGGCTGCTATTCAGTCTGTCACCAAAGGATGGGGACTGTAATTGCCAGGAGAAATGCTTTCCTTCCTTTCTTTTTACAAACTGAGAGGGAAGATCTGAGCACAGAGGCACAGAGCTCAGGTAGGAGTTCAGGTTCTAGTGGGTGTCACTGGGACTAAACTCCCCTCTAGGCTTTAAAGGCTGAAGAAAGAGTTAAAGAAAAGTGCAATTACAAAACAGGAAGGATGTTGCCAGCAGCTGCAGAAAAAAAATACCTGTGTGACTTTGCTGAGGCACATCAAAGCTGATCTGTAGGGGTTTATCTTAGCAATGAGAAGGTGCCCACCAGTCTTTGCCAGCAAGCCCACCAATCTTTGCCAATGAATTTTAGCGCTCACCAGCATGAGCATCTGCCCTTACTTAGAGGCAGACTAATAAACAAACATTTTGACCCTGTGTAGGGACTCTCTGACATTAAAATCCAGGTCTTGCTATATAAAGCCCCAATACAACCAGAATACACCATCTGGCACTCAGTACGTGGCACTTATTTTGATTGAAGTAAACAACTATACAAAACAAATGTCAGCTATCCCTGGCAGCAAACTCATTAGGAGCTCCTTATCCATTTACCTTCTGGATGCTTTGGCTTTCTAGGTGGTTGGTCATTCCTGCATCAGTCAAGAACAATGGCAAAGAGGAAGGACGGCTTTTGACTTCTGGATTTGCAAAATTTTGGTTCTAGAGACAAGAAAAGAGCAGTGTAAGAGACAGACACCTGGAGTGCATGGGCTGCAGTGTGCCAGCAACATCTTAGTAGTAAAGATTATACTTCTAAAGGCTCAGAGAGGTTGTACACATGGTATTTTGCAAATGAATTTAAGTTTGCCCTACTTGTATCCTGGGCTGACTGCCCAGGCTGTAAGCAGCATAGTGCCAAGTCTGAACTAACAGGGCCCCTTGACCAACAAGGTACAGAAACTTGGGCTTGATACTGAATTAATAGGACTTCCAGTTGGTGCATAGCACTGACTGACTACATGTGAATCTGCTTGTAAAACAGCAAGTAGACATATCCAAAAAGACCACAGTAAGAACTGCACACAAGTTTGCATTCTGAGACTTCAAAGGTGCAATTCATAGCAGCATATGTCAATCTCCTCCTGATTTTCACCTAGCCTACTTCAGAGAAATTCCTTCAACATAAAACCAATCATGGTGCATCACAGACTGGGCAATAGCTGTTTAGCTCATAAACCCAACAGGCAGGATCTACATGGAAAATTAATTTTCAGTTAAGACAAGCAACTTGCATGGCCAAAAATAAGGAAAATTCCTTGCCTCTTAGCACAAGTGTCTAACGAACTTACAAACTTTTCTCTCTTAAATCAAGAGTAGTAGCAAGTCACCTGAGGACATCCACCTCCTTTCACCTCCTTGCAAATTGAAGATATCTCAGTGACCCATTCTTCTATCTCTTGCCTGTAGGTTAAAACAATAGAAACACAAACCTCATAAGTAAACCACAAGGACAATGCACTTTCTAACCCACTTCCTCTTACAGGCCTAAGAAACAGTTCCCCAAATGAACAGAGAAAATAACTTCTTCCCTTCAGCAGAGTGTGCTTATGTGGTTTCAGCCAGATGCCAAAGTTCACGCCTTAAGGAGATGCCGCACAGGACTGTGAGCTACATCTGAAGCATTGGAACAGGCTGCCCAAAGAAATGGTGGGGTCACTGTCCCTGGCAGTGTTCAAAAACATGTAGATGAGGCACTTAGGGACATGGTTTAGCAGGTATGGTGGTGATGGGTTTTCAGTTGGACTTGATGACCTTGAAGGTCTTTCCCAACCATAATGGTTCTATGAAGGGACGCGTGCACACTGGCATGTGTTATGTGTGTGTGCGTGCACACGCAAGGGAGATGGAGGAGGAGGAACGGTTTCTTCTGCTTCACTTGCTATGTGAAATGCTGCTTTGCTGCATACTGCCCTGAAAACGGCCAGGAAGGCTCACCAAATTGTTTGGGCAGGTAGAATGAGTAATGGGTCATGCGTGCACCAGAGCAACACAGTTTTGTGCTAGCAAGTAGGACTAGTTTGATGAATTCTGGACCACTTCCCATCAAATACACAAGTATTTGAAAGGAGTGCCCTGAACGAAGGTGGGGAACGACATGCATAAGTGGTACGTAAGTGTGTGTTTTCCTTCGTGCTTATAAATGTTTCACACATCAGTTGCTCTTCCGCATTAAGACATTAAAAAAACCAAACATACATAAAAGACATACTTGTGGCTGGGAAAGCAAGAGGGGAAGCTGGGAAGTAGCAGCAGAGCAGCACCTTGCTAAACATATTCCCTCACCTACATGAACTTTGACTCATCACCACAACAGCACAAATATCAGCTCTTGCTGATGCCTGGATTATTGGGAGAGCAGGGAACAACACATCAGCCACAGGAAAATGAGAAAGCCATAAATAAAAGACTTTCTACCAGATCAGCCGACTGAACCACTTCATCCTGGGGTTGCACAATCAATAGATCCAACACAAGGAGAGACCAGACCTGCTGGCCAGAGCCACAGGGCAGAAGCACCTTGTTCTGGGACTGCAACAGTGCTACAATAGCAACAGTGCTACAATTGTCATGTCAGGCTGCATTTACGTGTCCTGTTGCGCCTACCTGCACTTCCCAATGAGGTAGTAACTTCTGTCTCCAGTACTGATGGACATCACCTCTTCAGGAGGGCATTTAAACATCTTCTTTACTATTGCCATCCTGTCAGAATTACTTATGCCAACTTCTATATTTATGATCCTGTGAAGATAAGCATATGAAATATCATATACATGTATACACATATACGTGTTTATATATGAGCACACAAGTGTGTGTGTGTGTATGTGTATTTTACACTAAGCACAGCATGACAAGATGAGGTCTGCATGGAAAAATGTATATATTTTCCCTCCACAAAATCTCAAGAAAGTGCATGCTTCCAAAATATTTTCTGGTCTTTAAATAAGGAAGGCTCCAAAAGAAACAATAAAATCAACTTTTACAGCGACTCAAGTCCAAATTTTCAAAACTCACTTTTGAAAAGAGGGGCTCTTACTATAACTTCAGGATTTCAAGGGGTAAGAAAAATGCCTTGCAGATCTTTTTTCAACTATAGTCTTTCAACAATTTATCAGACAGTAAGTTTGGTTTGAAGCAAATTGTACACTTTTACTGTTCCAGTAGAGGAGAGCAGAAATTAACACTTTCCTCTTTTTTACTCTTGATGTATTTTAAATGGTAGCACTGCTTCTATTAACTTCCAAGATATTAAATTAGACCAAGCTGCTGTTGTAGTAAAAACAGCAACAACAATGACAATAATGATAGTAATAATATAACAACACACCTCTGAGCAAGTTGGAAATTCTTCTGTAGAACTTTTCACTAGAAATCCTTCCAATTGGAAGAAATAGCAATCCAGTGGCAGAGGAATAGCAGTCCAATGAACTCCAACATTAGCAAGTCCCAGGGCCTTTGGATCTGGTCTTGAGTCTGACTGGCTAAAACCTTTGCATTTCTTTGCCAGAACGGTTTCCCTTCTACATATTTAACACCCCAGCTGACACTATAAAGGGCACTAGCACAAAGTCAATGACACCCAGCCTTGCTGCAGTCAGTGATGGGCACTGTCTCAAGAGGGATTAAATGATCAGCCCAGTATAAAGGTGATGCATGAGAGTTACATACTGATCAACAGCTATGGAGCCTTTTATACTCTGGCCTTTTAGGTACTTCAGGGTGTAGAAACTCTTGCTGGATTTGGACAGGATGAAAAACCGCCTTTTCCAGGAATTCTGCCAAAGAGAAAATAATTTGTCTTTCATCAGAACTCAGGAGAGCAGAAATAACAAATATTTATTGAGGGATTGCTGGAACATGACTAATCTGTGCTATCATACCTGGGAGCTCAGAAGTTGAAGAGGTGGCGATTTGATGAAGAATCCGTGCTTGCAAACTTCCCCATTGGAACAGAGTATATTCTGAGTTCCTAGCAATCAAAGAGAAATGAACAGAACCATTATTCAATTCATAGCTAATTATTCTATTACAAGGACCTGCTTGAACCGAAAATCATTGATGATCACTGGACTTCTGTACTTAAGTGGCCATGAAGTACATTCAATTAGACAA
>NW_010588536.1:23654-43402 GCF_000705375.1 Tinamus guttatus
TTTTTTCTGATTGATGGGAATTAAATGAGATTTAATAATCTAATAATAATATATTAATAATTATTAATAATATAATTTATGCTTGTGGGATGTGTATATGTAATCATATAGTCACAGTTGCTGTATGTATTTTTATTAGATTATTATTTTTGTTATTAGCTTATTAGATTAGCAAAATTTTCAAAAAAAGTAAATAATGGCAGTATCTATATCTCTTATGTCTTTATTATAATATATATCTAGGCCCTAATCCCATTTCTCCTGAATTCCCTCAAAAGGCTTTCAATCATTTCAGAGACTTTTATGCTCTGAGGTGCTAATTTAAAAGGCCAAACAAAAGGCATGTGGCAACAGTGTTTATGTTTCTATAAGAGGAAAACTGAAAACATTTAAATATAATAATGCTTTTTTTTTTTTTTGAATTGCATGCCTTTCAGGACTAGATAGCTAAGCCTCTCCAGAAGACTTCAGTAAGTTGTGGGTTTTTTGTTTTGTTTTTTACATAATAATGGAATTATTTTAATAGAAAAGATGGGATGCTCTGTTTATATGAGTTCATGCACCCATACACATCACACTAACTATTGTGAGTACTAATGTCAACCCAGGTTTCATTACTGAATACCCATTTCTCTTTGAAAAACACTCATTGGCATTCAGTGCAGGAGTTTAATTCACAACTCTGAGTGCTGAGAGCAGAGCCTCATTTTAATGTAGTCAAGCTCTGAAGAAAGGCAGATAAGGTAGCATAGAAGTGAGCTATTCTTTTTGCTTGGGGGCAGAGAGAGAGAGACTCCTTTGGGAGACTGGAGACCACCTGGGCATTCATCCTATCTGCCCACAAATCAATCTATTTATAGTATGTATACAATAGCTTGTCAGAGTAGCAGATATCTTCATTCGGTGCTTCTGCAGAATGCTCAGAAACTGGATGGTGGATTTTTACTTTTCTGAGTTGGTTACTATGATAGTAAATAAAAGGTATTATTTTAAACAGAGACCAAAGCCCAACACAAAGCTTCTCTATAATCCTCATAAATTTGTACCATTAGAATTAGATGTAAGTACACATACAGAAACATACATATATATACATGTAAATTGATTTTGAATGAAGGATTAGGGAAGGAAACTAATTTAGGTGCATTTGCAGCTGTTTAAAAACACACAGTGCTGATGACTGCTTCAGGAAAATGATCACAGTTTTAGATTGAGATTTTCAGCATGGGGGACTGAGCTACTTATCTATCAGCTGCTATAAGGAAAGATGTGAGCAGGTTCTGCAGACACCCTTTAAAAGCACAGCTATGGTGTTCATTTAAGAACTGGTCCAGTAAAGGTAAGTTCTGAAATCGGATGATGTGACTTAAATACACCAGTACTGGAACTTCTGCTGGCATATAGAGTAAAGGAGATTTAGCTCACCACAGATCAACTGCCCTTCATAAGGATATTAGAGTCCTTCTGCTTCCATATTATTCATATATTAACATTTCTATTACCATGCACCAAGTCATACAAAAATGTTAGTCATAGTCATAACTTGAAAAAAAATGCTCCCACATACAGAACAATTCCATTACTGGATTCCAGATAGCAAATGAAGGCTCTTATAGAAAAGTACTTACGCAATGATCTTTTTAGATTAAAAAGCCTTTTTTTTTTAGAGCAACAGAGACTCTATTGGCAGTCAAATGAAAAGCACAGATATTTGAATACTACAGACATTTCCAGTTTGGTGTGAGGCATCATCAAAGAAATCTTGCCATTCCTTCCCAAAAGCTCTACTAGCTGCTTATCCTTGAGATACACCCATACTAGTTTGAAACAGTAAGGTGACCTATCCGCACACCAACTCCTAATGAGGAAATATGCAATATCTTTATATTTTATAACAATACAAAAGTAGATAGAATCATAGAATCATTAAGGTTGGAAGGGATCTCTAGAGATCATCTAGTCCAGCCCTCCTGTACATGCAGGGTCATCTAGACCATGTAAATAGATAAGGGATAAAATACATCTTGGCAGACCAGCTTATGCTAGCATAGAGAAATAAAAGACACAATAAGTGCATGATAAAACATCATTACATTATCACTTTTCAAATAGAAGCCAGTCTGCAGAACTTGAGAGAGCTTGGCATCTGATGAGAGATATGTTAAATTATCATAAAGATGGTCATCTGATATAGTATTGCTGTCTTACAGCAAGGGTGTATTTATTCCATCCTTGAGCAATCACTTAAAACATTTATAATCTGTGTATAATGTTTATAAGAAAGCCAGACTGAAAGCAAGAAATTCATACAATTGTAGAAACTCACACTGAGTAAACACTAAACTATGACTGTCTGTATCCTTGGAAAGCAAGGCCAACACGCCAACTAAATTCACAAGGAAACTGTAATGCATGGGAATGCATCAAGTACAAGGATGCATGGTTATTTGGAAAGCAGGTAGAAAAATGAGTTCAAAATCAGCAGGTCAAATTCAGATCAAATCCACTGTACCTGAACATCAATAACCAATATTTGCTGGTCTTTGCAAAATGAACTTGTGATTTTGTCTTTATTCTTTGTTGTACCAAAACCATATGACAAACAACTGGCATAACCATAATGAAAATTGCATTCAGATAAAAGTTCAATGTTTAGCACATTTACAGAATCATGGCAAAGAAGTCTAGAACTCTTTGCAACTAGACTGAACTCAACTCCACAAACAAACTCAATACCACATCATGTAAACAGTTTGGTGGCTGAGGTGGGATTGGGATTGCTATTCTTCCTCTTGGAGCAATAGACTATACCATGATGACCTTCCTGTATAGCAAAGATCATAGTTAGGAGCAGCCATAAAATAAATAAGTCACTCTTAAATGAAGTATTTTTTCCAAAATGTGAAGATTTACCAGATGTAAATTGGAACACTAAGTCAGTATATTCCTCATTAATTTCCTGAAAATTGTTTAGGAATTTACTGTAGGAAATTACTGCTTGGGAAATTACAGCATTTACTGTCTAACTGGCAGATGCATTTCAAAACCAGACAGAAAGATACTCCAATAGCTTCACTAGTGCAGCTAAGTCTTGTGCTTCCCTTTGAAAGAGATGAGTGATAATTTCAGATGATGCAGGGAAGAGGTGGCTAAGGCAATTTGCAAAATATTTCCTGCTGTAAATCTACCACAAATAATTACAGTTATCCCATGGATGAACATAGTGTAGGAGCAATGTACATATGAACACATATTCACACACACACAGACACACACACACAGAAAAAGAGAGACTAACTCCAATTAGAATTAAATCTTACAGGTCAGCTTCTTTTCCTCTTCAATAGCAGCTTATTCCATAAGCAGTTTTCTACCCAGAGGCAGGACAAGTACAACTATCAGAATGTAGCCATGGAAGAGGTGTGATTGTAGGGAATGTAGCCATGGAAGGGGTGATTGTAGGGAGGATGGGGCCAGGCTCTTCTCTGTGGTGGCTGGTGACAGGACGAGGGGTAACGGGTGTAAGTTGAAACACAGGAAGTTCCATCTCCACATGAGGAAGAACTTCTTTCCTGTGAGGGTGACAGAGCCCTGGAAGAAGCTGCCCAGAGAGGTTGTGGAGTCTCCTTCTCTGGGGATCTTCCAAACCCGCCTGGACGCCACCCTGTGCCATGTGCTCTAGGTGATCCTGCTGGAGCAGGGGGGTTGAACTAGATGATCTCTAGAGGTCCCTTCCAACCTCAACCATTCTGTGAGTCTGTGATTCTGTGAAGAGATAAGAGAACAAATCCTTATCCCGATAAAGTAAATCAGACTTTAATGTCCCAATTTCTGTAAGTTTCAGGGCGATTAACCCACAGCAGTTGAAGTTTCTATTCTCTTCCTTTTTATGTTGTGTTTTTATAATTAGCTTCACACACCACTTATGTTCAAGTATCATATTCTTGATGCTTATGTGGAATGTGTTTCAGAATTTAATGCATAGGACTCACGGAAGTGCTTTTGCTGTCTTTTTAACACATTTCCCATTGATTTACTATTTTTATTATAAAATGTAATAGCATTTTCAGTTTCTAAAGAGACATTTTAAAGGTTAAAATGTCAGAAACATGGGGATATTAGAAGTTAGCATTTTAGTATACCCTTTTCCATTATATATTTACTATTTCCTACTTAGTGATAAAAATAAACTCAATAATAATCTATTTCCACTTCTGTGTTATTGTCAGCATTATATCTACCTACAGCCTAGTCAATGGCCATTCAGCTGCAATTTTTGTTTTTTAAGCCTGAATTATGACAAAAGGAATAATAAACGCCAGGAATTATTTTACTTGAAAGATGATGAACTATCTGCTCCAAACAGAAGTCTTTCAGTCCATTATATTTCTTAAATAAATATGTCTAAGCTACTAATCACTTGCTATTAGCAATCTCCCATGATCACTTCAACTAATATAACACTGCGTCCTTTAAATAAGCTGGCAGCATCCATGGGCTAGATTTATGGGGCTTAATTTCTCAGCTCGCACTCATCTTGCTTGCATTCAAAACAAATCCCAGGATGTAGTTGTTGGACGATGTTTGTAGAATCCATTTCTTTCATATTTTGGAAACAACTGTAATAATAGACAGTTTTTGCTTGTATATTCTGCATGATAAAAAAGATGTTATATGATAACAACAATGCCTCTCAATAATATGGTAAGGTTGGTAAATGCTATGTTCATGACAGCATGTTAGCTAGATTCTCTGCTACTCTACTGGAAAGGGTTTGGTTAGTGCCAACAAAAGTCTTGAAGCTCTGCTCAAAGTTACAGAAAGCTCCAACTGGTGTAAAAAGGATCCCTGCTCAGCTGAGTTGGCAGAGGTCAGCGAGACAGAAGTCACACTAGCTCTGTACAGTCTTGTCAGGAAAGTCTAATGATTTGCCATCATTATCGTGCACAAGCAGTTCACATTTTAGCTCATATAATAAACATGGCCAATTAATCAATTGGTTTCAGTCCACCCAAGTTGTACACCAGAACATTTTTTTAAGTGCTTCAGTATAAAAAACAATGAAAGAAAAGATTAGCATGGAAAAAAGCTTATTAATGCTGATAGCAAAGGATATAACTTTTAAAGCAACTCTTCATTAAAAATGACCTCACCTCTGAGGCGGTTTCTAGCCTTTACCTTTTCTGAATACATTCAGAAGGCCCCAGGGGCAGAAAACTCAGACTGCCTCAGGAATATATGGAAAGGTCAAACTCTTTTCATTGTTTCACTAAAATAAATCCCAGCAGTTCTGCTGGCACTTTTAGCCTAGAACCAGAGCTGGGAAAGGAAACAATTTTTTGTTTGGAAAACAAACAAAATAATGGACCAACAAAAAAAGATCATTATAGCTGGCTGATCCAAACTTTAAACTCAAAAAATTATTTGGGATTGAGCATATTTTCTCCATAAAAATGACTGTGAATTGTCTAAAGACAATAAGGAGCAAAAATCTTGCCTGAATGGAAATCCCCAAAATAATCTGAAACAAAGATTGCTTTTTCTGGATTTTCTGAGTTTTTTTTCGCAAAAAATCAAGCTTGAATTTGTAAAATATGATGGTATGACCACATTTGCATGTTTTACAGGATTTTTTCCCCATTTCTAAATAACAAATCTACTTGACAATATGTGCCGTATGACATCAAGAGTAAATAGACCCCCAAAAGGAGGTTATTTTCCATTAATAACTATTCCGTCAATGGTAATTGAAAATGATAATAAACTTCCTATTGAACTTAAACACTGTTTCATACTACCATAATTACTATTTTCAAGTTCATTGAACGTACAGGGGTGTGACGCAGCATCCAAAAGGAATACAGCAGGAACTCGGAAGCAAATACAACTTTTGTTTATCTTAAAATACCGCCCTGTAAACTGTGGTCTGCCAGATCCACAAATAACTCAATCCACCAACCCAGGGTGACCCGACACACGGAGAAGTGCCTCTGCTGCCACACTGTGCCATGCCAGTGCATCCAGCATTCTTCCTAGTGTCCCGGAGAGTCAGGAAAGGCATCCGCTCCAGATGGGGGCGCTGTCTAGGTTCGATGCCAGAAGAGAGACAGGGCCAATACTCTGCAGCGTCACTGGAAAGGATCATTTATATTAGGCATCTATAGAGATGTATGAATTCAGAGACACAGAGTATCTATACACTGTCTTTTGCTGATACAAACCAGCTTTGTCTATGCTCAGAGCTGTCTCTGAAGCTGTTTTATCCTAGAGACTGAGCTGTCAGCCTGGCCTTCTAGCATCCCCAAGGGCTCACTTGCCTTTGCAGATGGTTTAATAGTCTCCCATGGTGGCCACTCCTCTTTGATGTTCTTCAGTTGTGACTCTCAGGAAACTTGAACTAGTGTATCCATCTTCTACTATTCAGATTTTGTGGCAGATGCATGGTTGCATACTTGACAATGTTTCTTACTAAGACTAAAGCAAACTATAACTGCCACAATAAAGCTTAGGTTTTGCACAGAAGTTACATACCCCGAATAAGGTTCCGAAAGGATCTCATTGATGTTCACATCTGAGTCTAACTTAGCAGCAAATTCTTGGACAATGCGATCATTAATGAAGGAAATCTCACGACAGCATCTGAAAAGTTGGATCGTCTTTGTCAGAAACCTCAAGTACAAAGACCCTTGAGAGATTTCAGCGGTACTTAGGCAAATTTGGATATACAAGTCTCTTCTGTTGTGGGTTGCTAACCCAACCCCAGGATATATGTCAGTTCTCAGCCTGTTAGCCCAATCATGGAACACTAGTAGTTTTAAGTTCACATTCTTATTGTGGAGAAGAGGGGCAAGTAGGATGAAAAAAGAAAACAGTATTTTTATTTTGTGGTATGTTACAACAAAATCAGATTTTAGATTGCTCTGAGTTCCTCTATTTTATCAGTGATATTGCATGTCATATTATCTCCAAACATCACTAAATTTATTTCTGAATTTATTTATATTCTAAGATGGCATGCATGGATGTCACCCCACCTCAAACACACACACACACGCGCGTGCGCGCGCACTCTCTCTCTCATTCGAGTTGTGTATTAAAAAAAAACATCAAAAATATCAAAAAAAAAAAACCCTAACACATCCTCTTTCTCATTTTATTAGGGGCCTTTGAATAGGAGTCTCATACTCTGGGTATATCTAACTTGTTCTGTGAAACCAGAGTTAGCATGCCTCAAGTCTGTGTGCACAGGCATAAGTAGTCAGGACATCTGCTCTGGTCTAACATGAGAGACGCCATATAGTGATATTGAAATGCATGGCAATTTAACCTAGAAAGGCCTGCCTTTTCCCTCTCAACATATCCTCTTCATATTTTCCTCTAAAATTAATTGGCTTTTTTCTGAAGGAAGTAGTTCTTCAGAATCTAAATACTCTTTTATTTAGTTTGTGCTTATTTTATGGAAAGCTACATGTTTTCAGGTCAGTGGTCAATGGAATTACTTTTACAGCTGCCTCCTCCTCTTTATCTTTATCTGTCAGTAAACTCTTTTCTAGTTGTTTAGAAATGAACGTATTCTGTACTATTGACTCTAGGCACTATTTTGTTCTTGGCAGAGCATGAGTTATCATTCAGTTATGGGCAGTGCTTAGAAAAAAATACTCTGCATATACAGGCAAAACTCCTGTTGTCTTCATCAGGAGCAATGTGGTACCAAGTCTGAGGTCCTGGGTAAGGGACAGTGGGCAGAACTCACTTTGTTTCTTTGAATTCAAAGACCATCTAAAGATGTAGAATTAGATGGGTTTTAGCTTAGATCTACAGCTAAACCTTGTACCTGGGTTAATTTAACACACCCCTTTCCCTGGTGTCTGTGCTCAGCTTTCTTGCTACTCTGCTGTATTCTGACCTATTCATGTTTAGGAGTCTCCCTCAGCAACTGTCTTCAGCACCTTCTATCCCCAGGGCAAGGCACACTCATCGCATTTCATCTGAATGCCAATCTGTTCCTTTTATTTTATGTGTTCAGTGGGCTTTGTGTACAAGACAGAGATTGCACTTCTCACAGATCTCCCCCTAAATCTTCACCAATACAGCTAAAATACAATACATCATTGAAATTGCCATTGAAACATACTGCATATCCTGAAGCAATATCCTTATGTTTTGGAAGCAGAATAAGCAGCTTAGTTGTGGCTAGCAATTCATCTAAGCTCATCAGCCTTAGCCTTTGCCTTTGCCTGAGAACAGCAACTCTGAAAGGCTGGATTCCTTCTTTTATTTGGCCATATGCTCTCGCTGTAACTATGTTCTTTTCATAACAACCCTATACTAACCATACGTTATTAACCCCTAGAGACAGAAACTTCAATTTAACATTTTCCTGTAAGCACTGAGTAAAACTAGGATATAACAGTAATGTATGTGTTTTTTTTTTCTTTTAGTCTGCCCATGCTTTAAATTTAAGGAAAAGGGAAGTCAGCTTTAAAAAAAAAACAAAAACTGGTGCAATGTGGGGCATCCAAATCTCTCTCTCTTTTTTTTTTTTTTTGGTAGAAAAGAGCTTGCAGGTGGTAAAACATCTGTGCTCTCTCTGGGCTTTAGGTATCCAGTTTTGGCTCTCTTCTTCCATATATGTTCCTTACAGCAGGTTTAACACTTGTTGGAATATCTGCAAGAACATTTTTAAATTCAAAATAAAAAAATATTATAAGCAGTAAATTATAAAATTATTTTCCCTAATGTGTGTGTGTGTGTGTGTTTTTTTTTTTCTTTTAGTCTGCCCATGCTTTAAATTTAAGGAAAAGGGAAGTCGGCTTTAAAAAAAGAAACAAAAACTGGTGCAACGTGGAGCATCCAAATCGGATTTTTTTTTTTTTAGTTTTTTTTAGTTTTTTTGGTAGAAAAGAGCTTGCAGGTGGTAAAACATCTGTTCTCTCTCTGGGCTTTAGGTATCCAGTTTTGGCTCTCTTCTTCCATATATGTTCCTTACAGCAGGTTTAACACTTGTTGGAATATCTGCAAGAACATTTTTAAATTCAAAATAAAAAAATATTATAAGCAGTAAATTATAAAATTATTTTCCTGAGTTTTTGTAGTGAAGAATACCCTCTAAAGCTAACATTTTATTTTGTTCCAGTTACTTGCTGATGATGGAAATCAGTGCCCTCTTTACATCTACCTAAACTATAGCTGCTAGTAGCGCTATTATCATCAGTACTGTATTTACACTGAGTAGATCTACAACATATGAATGGTAAAGCTCAAGAGAACTATGAGAAGAATATGGGATATTAAAACAAAAGTGAATTACCCATATTCTATAGGGAGGGAACAAGTCCCTGACCTTCAATTACAGATGTTATTTGCTTTTTTGACTTTCTTTTCTCACTGAGCAAGAAAATGTGTATGAAAATATCATCTTTGGTTGTAGATTTTTAGCAGAGCTATCATCATCAGAACAATGTATTCCTGAATATCAAATGGAATTTCCCTGATGAGTGTTTGCTTCCAGCATCCAAAAGGCAGTAACGGATGCTGGTTCTTCTGAAAATTCCTTAAACTAAGATCACTCTGGGGGAACAATTCTTTCCCATGAATCAGAGATTCCCTTGACAAAAGATATTTAATTTCAGGATGACTCTCTAAGGAATTATTCTTCAGATAATTTTAGCATCTGACCTGACAGGCATCAGCCTTAGGAGATATAGCTCCAGTGTGCTATGAATGCAGAATGCACAAACATGACAAACAGGGTTTTTGAAGACAAGCCCTATATGGCAAGTAAATGGGTATTAAGCACAACTTTCATCTTGGGTGACTGTCTGAATGCTGTGCTGTCTTTATGAACACAAAGCTTTCAAGTACTGGCACTTTAGGGAAACAAAGTTTGTATCAGGAAATCTGTGATGTCTTAAAAGTCTCAAGCTGAGACCTGTCAGGATATAATTAACAGATGTAGACAGCCACTATCAGCATGACTAAGCTAGTTTTACACCAGATAAACCCAAATTGTATTTATTTTCATTTCACAACATGCTCATAATTTTAATGAGCTAATGTGAGATACAAATGGGAAACTAGTTTCTGTGACCAATTCTCCTCCCTAAACTGCTGGATTTGGTATGCTAATGGCCAAAACTAGCAAAGTAATTGTATTGAAACACTCTTCCTAATAGGTTGAGCAATGCAGCTGGCAGAGAGACAAGGGGAGGGAACAAACAGATACTGAGATTGACTCCCTCTCAGGTCTATTATTACCCATTTACGATCAAATCAAATAATAATAGCAGTATTTTAGGAACACTGAACTTCAATCTGAAAGTATTTGACAACGGAAGCAAGAAAGTAAGCAAGCAAGCAAGAAGTCTGATTAACATCTCTCTCTCACATCGCACATTTACAACAAGAAGTTGAGAGTGAGACATTTTCAATAGAAGCTGGAGTAAACATGCAGGTGGACAATAGGTCGTAATAGTAGCTAGAACCTGGTCTAGCTGCCAGGCTCAGTTCCCTGTTCTTGAAACAAGAACTGCATGTCATATGCTACCAAGTTATGAGAGATAGCCATGAGGATGCTCTGCAGTTGTACCTATGTCTAACACAACTGACACATTTATATCTGTCAATGCCAAGAGCTGGTCAGATATTTCACTTCACAGACAAGGCGTTTTTGGAGCAGATTTGTATCTAAATATATGCATCTTATTTAAAAAGCAATTATATGCTCTCCTCAATACACTGAAACATCTGAATATGAAATAGCCTGACACTGGCTGAAACACAACTCACTCAATTGCAGCGAATACCGTAGCAGCATGTACCTTTAACAGAGACTGCTGAGAAGGTGTTTTAGTGCAGGGCCAGCCTCAGCTAAGCCCTCGAATGGAAGGGCAGAGGTGCTGCCATATAGCAAGCAGCAAGAAGGCACACAGGAGTGAGGAGCATTAAGAAGATACTAACTTGGCTCCTTCATAAAACCTCTTGCATGGTTGTAAGTAACATTTCGCAAGTTCATTCACAACACCAGTCTGTGTAGAAATCTCCCATCTGCTTTTGTAACTACTTCACTCATTAGACAAGGCATAACCACAGCTGCATTTTATAAAATAAAAAACTTACTATATTCGTAAGAATAGTCGTTACTATCTTAGACTATAGTTCAGCAACTGTGTTCAACAGTGGCTAGAAAAAAGTAGTTGCTGTCTGAGCAGGCTTTTGGGTCTTGAATAAATCCTATATTTAGGGCAGCTATAAGTAGTTAAACTTAGTTATGTGAATTTATTTCAGAAGTTGTCTGAAACCCCTAATCCAGTATTCGGTACAGGCTAGCACACTGTTTAACAAGAGTAAGGCAACTCAGAGCACTACTCAGCACAGAGAGTAGGAAGACAGGAGGAATCTCTGAGGCTACCACAGATACCACAATCCATAGCCTAGACTCTTCTCTCTTGTACATAAACATATCTTCTATCCATCAGAAACCAAGCCAAGGACTTGAATTGACAAATTGAAGGTTTGGAATTCAGTGAAGGTTTGGACTTCAGTGAGGTGAGGACTTCACTCATAGAACCCCTTAGCAAAACTCTGTCAAATAATTACATGCTACAATGGAAAGTAATTAATTATAAAAGGCCTGGAAAAAAAGCCAGAAAAATAAAGAATAATCACCACCAGCACTAGTATTTATTGAGACATTTTGGGGGCCCTCACAGGCATTCTACTTCATGACAGTTTTTTATTCAAATTTTAATCATAGGGCTGGGTGTGGAGTAACCTCTATTTGGCAACACACTCATGGTGAGAGGGAGGGCAAATGTGTTACATTTGCAAGCAATAAGGGAACGAAAAGCTCAGACCAGTTTGACTGAGATGTTAACACCAATTTGAACTTTTTTTTCCCCCCTGAACTAGGGAAAGTTCAGTAGATCTCAGTATTAAAGAGCAGGGATTTTCCAAAATATGCCTGTCTCCACTTTAGCCCAATTTTTTATTTCCCTCAAAATTAATTGATGTGCTAGGAAATAGGATCCAGAACAATTATTGCATAACCTACATACATCTTTTGTGAAATCGGAGACTGTATCTTTCATTTTTTGGCTTGTTCATCTTCTTGTGCTTCTTAATTTCATTTCTCATTTTACACACTTGAACTGGGGTGATGAAATCAAGCAAGGTCACCCTCTCACATCTCATTGTTTTCAGAATTGCCAATGGCTTTCAGGCATAAAACTTTGGTCTTGGCTGCCTAATCTGGGGCCTTTAACTTCAGAGATGTCCCCTCTCTGCATGAGTCTTGCTTCGAGCAAGTCAGCACATTTCGTGACATGGACTCTTGCCCTTTAGGAAGAACCTCACATAACATGACTGCCCCTGTGATTCCTACTGACAGATCATATATGCAACTGTGTCACGAAAGGAAGTTTTTCAATGAAAAGAGAGGCAGGCCTATTAACTTTGTGACAGGAAACAGCTCTAAGCACTGGAGAATGATGCCTGAATCCCCACATTGAATCTGAATGAATCATTCCATTAAAAGAAAATAAAATCCCTCTAGTTCTATTAAATCTTTTTATTTTGGACTGATCTTACCTACTCTGGCAGTGTGAATCTCAATCATATGCCCATGCTGCTTGATTAAGTTTAATGAAACGAAAATATCTGCTAAGAAAAATGATAGGAAAAGGTATCTCAGGGAAAGATAAAAATCTCAAATAGCAACAGTAAAGGTCTTCATATCAATTCCAAATGGAGAAAGCAGGCTGCAAAACTAGAAAATATGCTAGTTTTGTTCATTTGCACATGAAAATGAAAGCAAAATCACAATAAAAAAAAACAAAAAACAGAAAAACAAGAGCTTACTCTGGGTTTATTGCAGCTTATTACTGAACAGCTACAATAAGTCATCATCCAATTTCGCTGCTCCACTCTCTCCTCTAGCTGCACTAAGCTGAAGGGAAAGACACAACATTCCTGGGATTTGTCATAAGGACAAATCTTCTTGAAGCTTGCGCAGAGAGGAATGAGACAGGCTGCAGAAGGCCAAAGTGTTAGGCAGAAATAATTTCACTTCCTCCATGCTTTTGCAGCATAAAAGGCTTCTTGCCATAAATCAGTTCTGATTAGTTTATTATGGATGTTTAGGTTAAATGTCTCAATTGCTCTTTTGTTCTTGAGAATCCAATCTTATTTTAATACATATTTATTTGTACAACTACTAGACAGCTGATTTCATTTCCCATCTTTTTATTTTTTTGCTCTGTTGTGGGAAATACTGTGTCACAAAAGTAAAATACTCACAGACTTAAGCAGCAGGATGCGGGCGTTTTTCCTTCTTGGTCACATTGAAACTAAGCTGCATGGTTAACAAAGCTTCACAGAGAGAACGTGAACTCAAAAACTGATTCTCAGCTGTGCTTTTTCCACTGACCTGTCTTTAGAAGAAATGTGGTTAGAAAGGCAAACCTTGAACATGCCCACTAAATGAAAAGCAAACTTACAGCAACTAATACAAATACAGAATGCTTTCTGTTGGGATTGCTCCCCTTGCAGAAGGAATTCGTGCTACCCGCATGCCAAGCCCACTCGCCTTGCGCATGCCAGGAGTTCCACTGGTTGTTGTCACACGATACGTGCAAACGCAGTCAAAGAAACTGGACTGCATTAGATTTTATAGCATTCTGTCTTGTTGAGCCCCAAATATTAGAGTAGTTGTGTTTGGCACTAATAAGACTACCTCCTGGAAACATCTCTTTTTGAGAATATTCATAAAGGCCCTATGGGCACAGAGGAGACTGTAGGGTTTTCTGGAAGTGGCTGCAAGGCTGACACTAGGAAGAATGGAGCAAATGGGATTTAGATCAGAGTGTGTTCCAGCACTGCCAGAGGACTCTCCAGGAGGTTATAGAAAAGGATATGGATTGACTTCTCTCCATATGAAGGAAAATTAATTATGTACTCCCTATGTGGAAATGGTACAAGAGCATATTGCTAGTACTTCCTGTCTGAATATAGAAAGAAGTCAAAAGTATAAAAAAATTGCTAGGATGATGTGGGAAACTCAAAAGATAGGCTTCTTACATTACTCTGAATTCCCCAGAATATCAAGAATCCCAGAACAAATTTATTTATATGCTAGTAGATAGGTTTGTGCTTGAGCATGCTATTTCATATTTTGATGATGTTCTAAGACTTTTAAAATATATTTATTTGTTTTTCTGTTTACATATTTGTTCATGGTAACAAAATAATATCTTCTATGTAGGAACATTTAAGTAGATTCAGACTGAGATAAATTTAATTAGGCAAATATATCTGTTGCAGAAAATTACCTGCAGAAAGATGATGTTTCTTTATATTCATTGAGCACCAATTCTTGCAGACAAATTATTAATAAATTTTGTGCTAGTTTCATTCTGACAGAGCCAATGCCAAGCCAAGGAATCAAAAGTAATCTATATTTTTGAGTGTCTTGAGCATCTTACTTGAGGCTTACTGAAAAGGTCCCAATCTTCCCACTCATCCAAAGCTTCCAAATCATGCATCCAGAATATTTTGTATATGGAATGCAAATGAAACTATAAGTTACTTTTGAACACATCAGTCTTACAGGAGTGCTCTAATCAGTGTGAATACCTGTAGAAATGATGTTCACAATATCTGCACTGCCACTTTAGTGTCTTCTTCATATTGTCCCATGTTTTGCAAAAAGTCTTTCAATTTTACACTAGATCAAACATCAGTGGAATTTCACAGTGCTTTGAGACCTAGACTTTTACACAGATGATCAAAGATAGCTCATTACGACTGCTTGCTATCTGGAAGTGTAAGTTCAACAGCACATAAACATAATTTTATAATATTACATACTACATATCGTTATTGTATTATTATATGCTTATACTATTTTATAAACATAACATTCTACTGCACATAAACACATTTAAGTGCTTTTTCCCCATGGAGCAAGAATGTAAAATGACCCACCCATATAGGAGTTTCTTTCTAATGAACTTTCATTTAAAAAAAGAAGTCACAAATACATTTTAACACAAAAAGCTGAAACCCATTCTTCTGCCATCGTTAAAATGTCCATCCCAATTAACTGCAGTCTATTTACCTTTCTGTGTAACAAAATCAATGTTTTTTCTAACTGCTGTACCAAATTATACACACATCATCTGCTTAATTATGACAGTCTTAATTGTTTGTGGAGTAAAAGCTTAAAGTTTCTTTGTAAATAAAAATCTTCAAGTCGGCTTCCTCCTTGAGATGATTTCACTTGATTTTTGCACTGAGAGGGGTTAGCGAAGATGTAAGTGTCTTTGTTGGCTTTCTTTCTCTCCTGGCAATGAGAATTGCATTAAATTTAAGTGGTTCTAGACAGAGATTTCGATCACCCTCTAGAATCAGCTGTCCATACTGGGCTTGTGCCTAGTTCTGTGAATGCTATTTACTACCATATTTTATCTCATATGACCTGGGCAGTCTGGAAGTTAGTGCTCAGCGACTGTGACTAACAGAATGAACGTATATCTCTGGAAGACAGGCCACACTATTTAGTGGATAATCCTTCCAGAGTCCAGAAACACTCCAGCAGCCAACACGAACAGGATGGTGTGTACCTGTCCAAGCTTTTCTACTGAGAACTCTGGCTGTTGGTAAAATCAGAATAGACTTTTAAAATTATCTTTCAGCTACCTTGTAAATAAAAGAGACTCTTTCAACAGCTCAGAAGGAAAAGTAGAAGCTAACAGGCTACACAAGAAAACTAGGGTAGATACTTTTACCAAATCCAGGGCTCATGTTGAACTAGTGTAAATCAGAGCCATGTGCTAGAAATGAGAGATGGGATTTTCAAGTGATATTTAAATAAAAAGGTTAAAAAGGACAATGACTCAGCCATCTAACACTGTAGTGATCACTACTACATGATGAAAACCGTAACAATTGCATTTACATAAAATAAATAATTAAATAGGCACTTTCATGCTCTTCAAGAATTACTACATGTGGATCTCTACCTCTGGACCTAAATTTTCCTGCCAGTTTTTCCTCTATCAGTCTCCCTCAAATAAATAACTGCTGTATATGGGAAAGGAGCACTGGACCTTTGTAAACAGAGGAGAATAATAGCAATTTTCAGCTTAAATATTAAAATGATTCCAATATTTGTTTCCTCATTACCCTATGAAGACCATCTAAAATAGGATCAACTAGTGCTGAAATTTATTCTCTGTTTATTAAGTAATAATGGACTGGACATGGCCTGAGCAATCTGCTCTATCTGACCTTGCTTTGTACAGAGAGGTTGGACTAGACGAGGACATAGATCCCTTCCCATCTCTGCCATTCTGTGAATCTGTGACACAGTAAGTATGAAGTAATGCTTTTTTCAAATTTGTATTTCTGCACAAGACAAAATAGAGTCAAAAAAAAACCTTACCAAGAAATAACCTGAAAATTAATATGCATGCCCTCTTTCTTCAGGGCATTAACAAACAACTCACCTCAGATGATATTGAAGTTGCTATAGCCATTTGACAAGACTTGAGAATTCTGATAAATAGCAGTGTCTAGTTATTGCTACTCCTTTTGACCAACCTCTGGGATTAGCAGACAATTCAAGATCAGACAATGTCCTGTTTCCCCAAAAATGAATTAAACAGGGTGAAGTATCTTCACTCAATCCTCATTCCCACATCCCCTTTTTTCAGTCAGTACTTATCCCAAAAGTACTCTTTTTTTTTTCCTCCCTCTCTCTAGCTCTTTTTCTTACTGTCTCTTGCATACCCTCCCTCTATATATTTCTTAGGCTGCGCTCCTACGCTTATTCCAACCCTGCCCTTGGTTTTTTGCTTCTTTATTGTTTTTTTTTTCCTGTTATTTTTGGCCTCTCTGTATTCTCTGTGCAGACACTGAAATCTCCACAACACAACACCCATCAGAAACTACTAGTCTCATGCCTTACTCATGCAGTGTTTAAAGGTGGTAGCCACTATTACTTCAAAAAAGAAGCAACTGTTTCTCATATGGCTTCCCAGCTATGTTATCAAGAGATTTCACTGGAGTTCCCACTTTTTGTGCCAATCCGTTAATGCAAATGTTAAATCTCATCCTAAGGACCTCCGCAAATAATCTCCCTTCAGCTCAAAGTTTCCCCTGTTAGTACTACTGGTTTTAAAAAGATATTCATTTTCCTAACACTAGCAGATTAATACTGATAGGCTTTTATGTATGAAATTGATTTGGAAATGTAATTACACTAGAAAGGCAATCATTTAATGACCACAGAGAGGGATGGAAGTTCAGATTCTGTCAAAGATCATATGGAAAAGAAACAAAGCAGAGGATAACAAAAGATTGTCACAGGCAAATTTAGGAAAAAGACTTGATGAAAATTCAGATATTGTAAAGGGAATTGGAATAAAATGAGAGCATATATATAGTTAAGAGGAAGAGTGGTCCTAACTCCTGATGAGAGGATTGACAAAGCACTGTACACAAATGGGAATAGAAGAAGGTTTCCAGAAGATAAGTAGCTTCTCCTAGCTGCTCCTCTTTTAGTGAGATAACTCCTTGCATTTTTTTTAAATTTAGTTTTACTAAGATGTTCAAAAATATTACCTTAGGCTTCAGAGTAGTCTGGACATGCTTTTATTGACTTGCTTTCCTACTGTTCTTACTTCACCGTTTGTACATTTTATTCTTCCCACAAAGCAGATGGCAAAGATCATAAAAAAGCTGATTTACCTTAAATGTTTAGCAGCATCTAAATTCCCACGTGTAAAGGCATTTTTTTTTCCTCAAGTACCTCCAGCTGCTAGAGTAGAATGTAGAAGCTGTCAAAGCCAGCTAGATTATACTAAACATTTCCAGGGAATCAATTTTATACACACAAGCATTTATATGGTACAAGTACAAAGCAAGGAAGAATAACATATGTCTAATACACCCATATATACATATGAGTCCACTTTTGAACATAATAAGGAAAGTAGTAAAAAATAGTGATATAGATGGCTAAAACGTTGTCTCAAAATCAAATAAGATTTCCATCCCAAGGGAAATACTTTAGATAGCACTTCCCCAAGAAAACCCTGTTTATTACTCTTTTCCTCTTCTAAAAACAAAAGGAAACAAAAACTGTGAAAATCTTTTGGAACTTAAAGATTTGCTGGATAAGCCCAGACATCAAATCATCAAATGACGAACTGCTTAAGTAGTTACTTTAAAAGTTTAAAACTCTAGAAAAGTCTAAACCAGTAAGAAACATGGTATTTTTCCTACTGTAAAACAACTACACATTTTATCTTCCCCTAAAATACATTTCAAACGGAATAGAAAATATCTGGGAAGTCATTTGCAGAATAATAACAGAGAGGAGTGTTAATTAAGGATGGTCTTTGAAATTTGATCTGCATTTCTTAACTTGGGTTAATTTCCTGCCTCGAAGAACTTGTTGTAGATATATTTCTCTATTTTGTCTTCCATCATTACTAAAATATTTTGGACAAGGAAAAAGCAGCTGATTGATATCTCTTGTCAGACTATTTCATGTGACAGTTTTATAGGCATGCCTGGGAAACAGTCTTCTGAAAGGTAAGAAAACCACCTCTGCTGTCAAAATGCAAGGATCAGTAGACCCAGACTTAAGTCCAGAGCGATTTGATATTTTCATTAATTGTCTGGATGTTAGCATGCAACTTGCTTACTATATTTGCCCACAATGCCAAACTGAGACAGATTTAACATTCAAAATTATCTTGACAAACTGAAGAAATCAGCTACAAAAGTGAAATGCTAGTCTGTAAGGCCAAATACCAGTTACTAAAACGCATAAGGGAACAGTCAGCTACATAAATGCAGAAGGGAAAAACAAATCAGTACCTACTAATTCTGCACATAATAATCTGAGCATTATGGTGAATCACAAAATGAATGCAAACTAGCAGATGTTATGCTATTATGAACAAAGTCAAATGTTACATGAGCTTTATGATGAGCACTATCTATAGACTCAGGAAGAAACTCTTCTACTTTGAAAGCTTTAGAAAGTCCCAGCAGCAAAAAAAAAGCAAGGATGGGTAGCAAAGTTCCCAGTTTTATTCTGCGACTTTACCTAGCGTTATTTACATTGAGACAGTATTAACAAGTTCCCAAGCATCACAGGTCAATCTGAAACAAGTATTGCCAGGCATGGTCAATGAAGGCCTTCAGGTACATGTCAATGCCATGGGAAATAATCTGATTTTGAGAATAAAGTGGATGTCCCTACAGCTTGTGGTCAAATATGCGTATCACTGATTTTCTATGGCCTTGGCAATATCACCTCTGCTCTCATACATAATTTTAACCACTTTTCATTCAGTGGGCATGTTCAAGGTTTGCCTTTTTGGCATTATAATCGGTGGGCCTTTCCTGTTTAAAGTCAACTGGAAAATGGAACTTTACTGGCAGAACAGCAGTAACCTCTCACATAAACTCATCAGAAAGGAACATTTCATCAACATTCACACTGTTGTGGAGACTGACATGCTACAAGTGGACTTCAAGGACAGAGGAGGTGTTTCCGTGTATATAAACAGTCTCAGCTGACTGGAATCTGGCTTGGTACCATGGCTACCCTTGCTAGATGACACACCTATGCTCACACAGTCCAAGCTATGTCCACCATCATATCATTTTCTGCTCAGTTCTTGGCTTTGTTCTACAAACCTTAAAAAAAGAGAAAAGAATAAACATTCTTTCAA
>NW_010588537.1:0-11323 GCF_000705375.1 Tinamus guttatus
AGATACACTCCCTCCTAGTTTCAGCTTGATATCAACTCAAATGCTTGGGATTTAATAGGGAGGAAAATAAATTGTTCCCCCTTCTTCAAACTGACTGACCTGACCTTCTCAAATGTATTTTTTACAGTGTAGGGCAGAGGCAGCTGGTCTGTCTTGCCCGTGTTTTGCTGCGAAAGACAAAAATCCTGGTATTAGATGAGGCAACAGCTTCTGTTGATACAGAAACGGATCACTTGGTGCAGTCCACCATCAGAAGAGAGTTTCACAACTGCACAATACTAACTATAGCCCACAGGTTACATACAATCATGGATTCCGAGAGGTAAGGTTGGACAGACCTTTTGAAAAACACATGCCTTCCTTTGGACACATCAGTTTTCAGACCTACTAAATTTGACAACCTTAACACTTCTTTACCTCAGTGACTTGTGACCCATTCAGTTCAAGGTATCATGAAAAACTTGTGTATGATATTAAATACTGCTAATCTGTGTTTTAATTCTCCGTTCTAGCAGAGAAGGGAATTAACACTTTCCCCTGAGGTACATTAAAAAACCATATAACTCACTAAAAGAGATAGACTACATTACAGAATTTTCTCCGAGAAAAAAAATCAATTTTCAAAAGTTTTTTTTAAAGGTAGAAATTCCTAGCTTTATGAACAGATGAATTGCCTAATACAAAGAGATTTCTTCCAAGTAAGAGTACCAGTTAACAGATACTTTTAGTTGGACTGGACAATATATCCGAATGGCTCATTTGTCCTCTCATAATTTTTCTACTTTTTCATTGTAGAGTGCTTGTTCTGGACAGAGGAAGAATTCTAGAATTTGATACACCCCATAATTTGTTGCAACAGCAAGGTACTTTTTCTGAAATGGTCGCAGAGGCTGGGATAACCAAATGAAGAAATGCAACGAATGAATTCTTAATAAAGATGAGAATTCTTTACTCCTGTAAATGCTCTAGGGATATGTGGTATTCCTGATGTTATGAAGCAGACTAGCTTCCCTGAAAGCTCCTCCCATTGCTATTTACTAAAGCTAAAATCTGTGTATATTGATCAGGTTTCTTAAAATAACTTTTTTTATCTATCTCTTTTATACAAAGCACTTATTTTGATCATACTGGCACTGGAATAATGAAATAATCATCTTCAAAGCATGTTTTAAATGTTGTACTAGCAAACACAGACCACAAATAAATCTGGCAGTTCGTGTGAGTCACTTGTCTCTCTCCTTGCTTTTAAGAAGCACATAATTAATTTGCTTGAGCATTATACTGATTGATTTAGTTATAATACAGTCTTATCATGAGCTTATCAAAAACAAAAATGTTTGTTTTAGTGACATACAGGCTGATATAATTTGGTTCAGAGTTTCAGGACATGCATAATTGCATCTTTTTTGGTGATTATTGAGGGAAAAAAAAAAATTGCTCCTTAAAGTTGATTTACTTTTGCAATCACCGGGTTAAAAGGAAACTGAAGAACACCTCGATGTATCCCATTGAACATTACAAATCCAGATGGTGAAAAAAAATCAGAAAAAGAGTCAGTTGGGGAGATTTTTTTCATAGTAGATTTTAGTACAAAGCTTAATCCACTAATTAAATTACAGAGAATCACAAAATTTGATTGATTTAAATTAGTAAATTAAAGTAGTATTAAAGAAGAAAGCAGAATTTACTGACAGTGTCAGTTAAACCTACATGTGTATATCTACACCATCCTGTAGGCCACATTAATTTCTGTTTTTATTATAGCTCCTCCCTCCCTTGAAAGACACAGTCAGCTTAAGGCACCTTCCCCTCAGCCTTCTCAGCCCAGGGAGGCTCCTCTCCAGTTTCCCAGCCCTGGCCCTCCTTTTGCTCCAGTCTCTCCTGGCACCATCACAGGACCCAGCCAGGGCCCCCAGGCCTCCAGCCTCGCCCTTGACCAGCCCAGCGGGTGGCCTCACCTCGGCCCCTTCCTTTTCCAGCCCCAGTCCCACTCCAGCCCCTTCACTTCATTAACCCGAGGCGCTGCCCAGGTGTCCCCCACCAGCCAGAGGCACCTGGCGCTCATAGGAGGCAGGAGGCCCTTTCTTGTGTCTGGGCTGCCCTCAGGAGGTCTTCACTGCCTGAAGAGCACTGTGCTGCCACCGCCTGCTAGGTAGAGGTTGTTCATGGAAATTCCAGATTGGGTTTAAGATGCAGGAGGAAAAATAAATATCCCCATGAAACTCCACCATCTTCCAGATTCTCTAGAAATCATTTTTCTCTGCCTGAGCTTTACCCTGCCTTACATGTGAGGAATGACTTGCACGTGGAAGCAAGAGGAGCTGCTTGGAAACCACCACGGCCACCATTCCTGACTGCAACTTTTCAGTGAGCAATTTGCTCCTGCTCTGCAGGGGCCTGACCCCAGCTTTCCCTTTGCATGTCTTTGGAGCCCTTATGAGAGGCTGCTGTCTCCTCTTGCTCTGCCCATGTCCATCCAGCTGTTGACCAACAGCAGGGGAAGGTCCATAGCAGCCCCACGCACAGAGGGCTGGGAGCTCCCTAGGGGGCCAGAGCTCATTGCTGCTTCTGCTTGTCCCTTTCCCTCTCTGATGAGAGATTCCCTCCCCCAGCCCTGTTTCCTACCAGTCCCTCCTTGCTTTTCCATGTACCAATGCACAAGGTTTTTTGCATTTTCAAGTCCCTGTCCCAGTAGTGCAGCTTGAGAGTGCTGAGTTCTCTCCTTGCCACGGCTGTTTCTAACACTCCTCTGCACCAGTCCCTAGAAAAGATGTCACTCCAAGCTAGAGCAGCACCTTGGCACAGTGGGGCGTTACAACTTTGTCCTCTCATCCCCCAGGAATTCAAGGAGTTAACAGGACTGGTTACCTGTTCCAAGTCTTTCCCTGAAAAACTGAAACAAGATATGCCCAAGGGACAGAGAAATTACTTTTATTAAAAACATTTTAAAAGGTTACTTATAAAATGCATTTTGTGTTCTGCATTTGAAAACAACTCAGGAACATACAATTATTGAGGCATCTTATACTTTCAGAATTTCAATCCATGAAACAAGCATGGGCTATGTAAGTATCTGCATTACACCACAGGCAACATTACTCTGATTTGAAAAACGGGCTGTAAAAGACTTCAACCTTCAAATAGCTGTGTGTAACACAGACTTCTTCCAGTAAGCAGCAAACGGCTATATCTGGAAAGATCCCTTTTGTACAGTGTTCCACTCATCTTTGAAATTCAATGTTTTGTGCCAAAACAGTACCAAAACTAAAGATACAAAATAAATAACTGTTCTAAGAATTCTGCCATCAAGTTATCTAATAAATAAGGATGCATTGTGAGATATCCAATGTACAGTAACTTCTCTATTTAAAAAAAAAAAAAAGTGGAGATATCTGAATAAATACCCTTTTGCAAAGTTCAAGTAAACAGTAAGTCACCCCTCCTTTACAATTCCCAGATTAATACTGAAAGAAACTTCACTGTTTAACTCTGCTAAGAGTGCTACAAAGTGGACATATGTCATTTACTTGCACTGAGAGTTTCACATTATAAAGTTGCTCTCAGACTCCTCCAAACTTGCCATATGGTTCTGATTTTATGCAGGTCTGCTCATTTCACAAAGTGCATTAAAAATTAAGACTTAAGACCTGCTGTAATTCCAGCATACTTGGAGAAGAATTTACAGCAGGGCAGGAGGAAAGGCCACAACAACTGAAGACTTTAAACACCTACAAGGCCTGCAAGGCAAAGACAGCAGCTGCGTGAGAACTGTTCTGTATACTGGCATTCATGCCGAAGCTCACTGAAGCTACACTTCTTTCAAGGGAGGAGTTACAGTTATATTCACCTCAGTCCCTCACCGCTCACTTTTGTAAGTGTGAAATATTTTCTTTTGAATACATTATCTCTTTTTACTGAAAGCTCCACACAGACTTTCAGGGTTGATTTTGAAGAGCTACAAAGGAAAAAAAAAATCCTATATTAAAAAAAAAAAATTCCACTCAGTGAAATTAAATGGATGCCTAGCAATATTTGGGGAATGTTTTGTTCAGCTAAGCAATGTTGGTGGAACATTGGTGGTTATGTGAAACTACGATTCAATTTAAGAGTTTTTGACGTTGTTATTTTTTTAAGTTGGATTACTTTCAGAGACATGATTTGCAGCGCAGCGACCCAAAGAGCTGAATCAGCACAACTAAAGAGATGGCGCCATCAATCAAGTCTACCACAGAGACAGTAAGTCCACACTATAGGCGTAGCTGAGACCATGAATCTAAACCCCAAACTTTATATGGGCAACCTTAATATGAAGGGAAAAAAATAATTTGAGGGTCAGAGAAAAGTTCTTAGTACCAACTGCCACTAGCGCTTACCTGGCTAGGACTGGGGTTTGTTACTGAATGTCTACCTGAGAGTCTTGGCTGGATGAATGTTCATTGCAGCAAGCCAGATCTACTCAAAAAAGAACGTATCTAGCCTTTTAAAAATTGCTGTAACTCTCTAAAGAGAGCAGAGCTCAGACACCAAAATGAGTATTGATTTCTCCTTATGCATTTGCTAGATTATTAGACACATAAATACTTGCCTAAAATAAAATCCCAAGATATGTTACCTCAAATCCCCGGGTACAGGCACCATTTTCATCCCAGAACAACAGCTGCAATCTCTAGCCTTGGAGAATAGACAAGAAACGCAAACCAGAGATACTAGCCCAAAGCTACAAAAGAACTAGGAATTTTTCATTTACTAAAACTTCAGGAAGTCCTGTCCGTCCCACACTTTCTCCCTGAAGAAAAAAAAACAAGTGTGGCAGGGGCAGAGGACAGGAAAATTCGTGTTGGTCAAATTCAAGGGAAGATGTACAGGCATAACTTTAAAAGAATACATAAAGTTTATACAGTTTTCATATGAAGGGGATTATAAATAATTGGAGGGAATGCTATTGTTCTCTGGTAAGAATATTAGTGGTATGAAAGCAGCACCTACAAGTAACAATTAAACACACACCAGGAACACAGCTCTTGCAGACACAGTAAGCAGCACTGTGCATTAACAAGAGCTAAATTTCTTATTATGGTTTGACTGAACCGAGACAAGAATTTGCCACATAGTCTCAATAAAATGCTGTTATGAACAGCAGAAGAATCAAGTGAATGAGTAAATCTCATTCAAGCTGCAACATGCCTTTTAGAAAGGTGCTTAAATGCTCAAATGACTCAATTTAATAAATAACTTTAAGCTCATCACTGCAAGTGCTATGTGCGCCAACATTGATTCACATTTCTTAAAGTAAATATATTAAACATGGGAATGGTTATAGCACAATAACATGATACTTGCAACCTTTGGTCACATTCCCTTTATATTTTCATTTTAAAACAAACACTTCTTCAGGATTTGCTAATAATCCCGAATTAGAGAATGTGTCTATGCATGATTAGCATTTTCATCTGATATTTCCATCTATAAGTCATCAGGGGACACTTCAGAACTTAAAAATCACTCATACCTTTAAAGTAACATTTAGCTTTAACAAATCTAGATGTCCAGCAGCACCTAATTGGTATAGATACAAAAAAGAATATAATATGGCTAAGATTAGGCTTCATTGCCAGGGAGATAAGTATGCACTGCCATAGTGCACTGGAGAAATGGAATGCAATGGGAAAGCTTATTTTCAGTTAAAATTAGTTTTCCGTAAATGCCTATTAGGAATTTCTACAGCACTAACTTGGAGAGGCCAAGACCCCCCAACGATTCCTGCTTGGATGGCTACACCCGTTACCACAGCTAAATCAGGATCTACAGAGGTGTTAGGTTCCTTTCCAAAGAAATCTCGAATAACTTTGCGGATTTGAGGGATCCGTGTGGAACCTCCAACTAACACAATTTCATCCACTTCTGCTTTGTGTAGGTGGCCTTCCTTCAACACCTGCTCAATGGGCACAAGAATCTTCTCAAAAAGGTCCTCATTCAACATCTCAAAGAGCTTTCTAGAGATTTCCATTTCAAACACAACTGTGACAAAGTTGTTCTGTGCTTGTGGGTTTGCTCCTTCAAGATTTTTCTCTTCTTTTGTTATTTGTGAAGGCTTGTCTTTAAACATGGTATTTTTGGTCAGCTCACTTTCTGGAAGATCTTTTGTAATCTTTTCTGGGATAGTCAATGCCACTTTTATTGTAGAGGTCTCGTGCACAGTCAGGTTTAATTTAACTGCTTCCACAGCCTGCCTGAGTCGATGTATTTCTTCTTTTCTTGATGGTAGAGAACCATACCTTTGATGGAGCTGAGCATACAAATGCTGCAACAACCTTTGATTAAAATCCTGACCTCCAAGTTTGTTGTTACCTAAAACATCAGAATAGAGTGCATCAGGCATCATAAAAAAATAAAACTTCAGAAAGCAAAATACATCGTTTCTTAGTTAGAGGTGGTTCTCGAGCCAAAACAGTGATACTAGGGCAATAAGCACAGAGAAAGAGCTCACAATGCTGGAAAGATTGATAAAATTATTACTCACTGAAGAATACAGGGCAGATAGCCCTTTTCAAGATTTTTACTTAGCAAGTAACTGAAGAATTTCCCTTGCACCCAGGAGAGTTTTGTTACTGTGTAACAGCAAAAAAGTAACGAAGCTCTTTTCTACACAGAATGAGCAACGCAGAAATTGTAGTAAGGCAAAATTCTAGCCAGAGTCCTGTAGCTGTATTCTCCAGAACGTCTTATTTTTGTTTTTCAGTCTCAAAGCAAATTTCTCTTTGCCCAGGGTAGACCTTTCTCTCTGCATTTTTGCAGTACAGCTTCAAAAGGACGACTGCTTTAACATTTCAAGCTAAGGCCTTCATGCATTCACATGCAAGTTACGTGCTCCTGATGGATACGCACATACCCTGGTGAAGGCAGAGGTGTGCAATGCAGATGGCAAGCTCCAAGCTCTAATATCAAACAGACACATCTTCTCTTAGCCACTAGAAAACAAGTACCGTCCATTCCCAATTTCTTCTCGAAGGATATTGCCGAACAACCTTCCCAATAGCTTTTAAATAATTACTCTTTCTTTCCTTTCAATCCTAGAAACGGCCTATAAATTTTCATCCATGTTGAACAAGACTCTCTATTTTCCTCCTTTTTGTTTTGTTTGAAAGCAAGAACTCAGTTTAATGGACACCCATTCAAATAAAGCAGGATGAAGCTGTTAAATGCTGCTTGGTGCCCTATGCTCACTGGGCAAAACAGCAGCTCACACAAAATTCATCCATTTGAGGCAAAGCTAAAGGAGGCACCACCTCTTACATCTGTCTGAGTCCAGGTCACCTGCAAAGCAGTTGTGTATCCACCACAGTGCTACCAGAGGCTGCTGCCAGGGCTCTCTGCCAAGTGATGCATCACTTTGGCACATACCTATTACAAAACTAGTTGCTGGGTTAACAGCAGGCCAGTCCCCTGCCCATCTGAGCAGGAGACAAAAGCAAGGCAAGGACATCTAAAAACTCTTCAGTCTGGTTGATACTCTCAGCTCAGCTACACAAAGGTGATAGAAGGCTTTGTTTTATCCTCTCCTCTCCCCCTCAAACTCGTTCTAGTTTAGTCAAAGTATTTTAACACATGCTACCACTTACACTAGGCATTAATCTTGCCCATTGCGCTTGATGTTTAATTACACTGTTACTTTGGAGTCATTCAGAACCTGAGCATCTCTCAACTACTGCAGACAGCTGCAAACCTAACTTTCCATAGAGGCAGCAGAGAACACTTTCAAAGGGCACCTTGTTACAAGAGCAGTGTGTTTCAAGGCTTTTTTAAACAGTGACTTCAGGAGCAACGCTCCATCCCCCTGCTGAGAAAGCAAAGTCTTATCCTTACCTGCCATGGCTCGCGTGAGGAACATCCCTCCCTGCTTGTTCAACAGGGAAACGTCTAACGTTCCTCCACCCAAATCCACCACGAGGACATTAAACACATCAGCTTTGTGGAGGCCGTAGGCCATAGCTGCAGCAGTGGGTTCGTTTATCACGCGCAAAATTTCTAGCCCTACAAGAGCAAAGAAATTAAGTCACACTCACAATTATACAGCCATCACTAATGTTCAAACAAGTTTACCTCTAGTAAAACATCATATCTAAGTGAGACAGTTCACCAAATATTACTGCTTGGAAAGCTTTTTTTCTTATTTAAGCTTTATCAGCTGCATCTCTCGCAACCCAAGAGTTCTTTGGTGTTCTTCACAATTGCTAATAAACTATAAAATTCCACAGTTTTCTGTTGGTGATTTGCCATTTAACTCTGTATCAGTCCCGAAGATTTTACTGTAATAAAATAAACCTAACGATAGCCTTGGTATTAACAGGAAAACACTGGAATAAAAGAGACATCACCTGCAAGGTTAGCTGCCTTAATGGTAGAATTGCGCTGCTTTTCATCAAACTCTGCTGGTACAGAGATGACTGCCTTTGAAACAGGCATGCCAAGAGAGTCTTCTGCCATTCTCTTCAACTTCAGAAGCAGCTGGGAGCCAATATACTCTGGAGTGACATGAAAGGTTGTGTTGGTTGTCACAGAAAATTCAGCCAATCCATTCTTGTTTAAAATCTGGAAGGAAACAGCAACAAAATCCAGATATGTGAAATCTGTTTTTTGTTACAAAAAAAATACATCCTTGCTCCTGCCCTGCACCCTCAAAAGCTGTATCTGTATATGGTCTGCCAATGTACTCTGCCACCCAAAACCCACTTTGCCGGAAACACTTTTATTTCTTGATTTTGAGTAGCATGCAAAACCACTAAAGGGTTGGAATACATCAGAAGGATTGTAGCCCATGGTAGCCAGATACATTAAAAATAGTTGAAAACCTGGCAACTGTGCAATTAACTTCAACATTATACGTGTCAATATCACAGTCAGAAATGCAGGAAATCCTTTTCATGGTTAGGTCCCCACACTGAAAAAGCATCCCACAGGTTCTTCTTTCTTAAAGGAAGCAAACAAGCTGGTACAAGAACACTTCTGACAGGCAAAGAATTCAAAAGACTGTTCCCGATACCTGGGAATTTGCAAATAAAGCTTCAGCAAATACTACACCATGCTAAATTTACACAATACTTTAAATAAAAAGTATTTGGTATTTGGTATTTGTCCACTTAGCGCTAGGAAAAAAGTACTAAAGGAGCTAAAATACACTGGAAAAGAGGAATCATGACTGACTTTTTATTTTAGGTTTTAGTCTCAGGACAAAGGTGAAGTTTCAGTGATGTTAAGGTATAAGCTTCACTTTCAAAGCTAGCTCAAGAGAAGTTACCTGGAAGGTTACCCAGAAAAAAACATCTCACAGTAAAGGAAACTGTCTCTGAAAAATCATTATCAACTCTCATGCAGAATCATAGAATTCCTAAGTTTGGAAGGGACCTCTATACGTCATCTAGTCCAACCCCCCTGCACATGCAGGGTCACCTAGAGCACGTGGCACAGGACAATGTACGAGTGGGTCTTGAAAATCTCAAGAGAAGGAGACTCCACAACCTCTCCGGGCAGTCTGTTCCAGGGCTCTGTCACCCTCACTGTTAAGAATTTTTTCCTTAAGTTCCTGTGGTGGTGTTTCAGTTTCTGGACATTTTCTCTAGTTCTGCCGGTGGTCACCACTGAAAAGAGGCCAGCACCATCCTCCTTGCTCCCTCCCTTGAGGTACTTATAGACACTGATCAGGTCCCCTCTCAGCCTTCTCTTCTCCAGGCTGAACAGGCCCAGCTCTCTCAGCCTCTCCTCGTAGGGCAGATGTACCAGGCCCCTGATCATCCTTGTAGCCCTGCGCTGGACTCTCTCCAGCAGCATGGTCAACTTATCATCCACTATGACAGCCAGGTCTTTCTCTGCAGAGCTGCTCTCCAGAAGGTCATTCCCCAGCCTGTACTGGTGTCTGGGGTTATTCCTCCCCAGGTGCAGGACCTTGCACTTGGCCTTGTTGAATTGCATGAGGTTTTTCACCGCCCAGTTGTCTAGTCTGTCCAGGTCCCTCTGGATGGCAGCGCAGCCCTCTGGGGTATCAGCTACTCCTCCCAGTTTCGTGTCATCAGCAAACTTGCTGAGGGAGCACTCTGTGCCTTCATCCAGGTCATTGACGAATAAATTGAACAGGACTGGACCGAGGACTGACCCCTGGGGGACCCCACTAGCTACAGGCCTCCAACTAGACTCTGCACTGCTGATCACCACCCTCTGAGCTCTGCCATCCAGCCAGTAGTTTCCTGCTTCTACAGCTTTGTTTCTCCTTCTCATCCCCGCATGTACAAACTGCATATTATGGTTTTCAGGCATATCAGATTTTGCTGAATGACTCCCAGGGTCAGAAAAGCTGGTCACCCATCATATGGTTCAAGAATACAGCAATTTACCTTAAATGGATATCTGCTACTTTCATTTTTCAGTTCTTCTGGAGTGAAGACTTTTCCAATGAATCTTTTGGCGTCATATATAGTGTTCTGTGGATTTGAATCGGCCAGTTCTAGGCCATCGTAGCCCACATAGACCTCTCTGTCTGTGAAAGACACTATGCTTGGAATGCTGTTGTGACCATTTTCGTCCGCAATAACCTTCACTTGCCCAGTTCCAGGGAGGAAGACACCAACAGAGCAGTAAGTCGTGCCAAGATCAATCCCAATTACTTTCGGTGTTGGCATTGGTAAATACTGCTGCGCTAAATAGCCAGCTAACAGGAGAGCCAGAACTGCCGAACCTGAAATACAGGAATCATAAATAAATAAATAAGCAAGCACTGCAGTAAAACCACAGGGTTGGAGAATCTACCATTGCAAACTCAGAAATCAGGGCAAACAACATCATCTTGTATTTTGCACCTCATGCAGAATTATTTTGCTCTGTGAAGCCTGACCAACCACCTGTATAGTTCTCAGGTTCTTCAGAGGTCATCAGCAGGTTCAGGTCTCTGAACTGTGCCGTTACGAACCACTGCTAAACTGCTACCTGCCTGGTTTGCAGAGATGAAACTCTTAGCGTTAACGTCTAAAGTGGCTCATAAAAAGAGGTGCAACACAGGTAAAAATATCAACATCCTGTGCTAATTATTTTTCCAGCCACAAAGTGCTTCACAAATATAGGTTAATTGCCAATCTCCCGGGGATCGCCTATGAATAGTCCCTAAGGGAGAGCTGGTTATTGAGGTCATGCAAAACCAGGATGAAATGAGCAGTCCCATTAAAACTCCTCCTTCGATCTCACTCAAAGCATCTAAAGAAGGAAGCAGGAAACCCCAACTCTGCCCGCCGCAGCGCTGGCTCCCGAGGAGCCCCCCTCCGCCCGCCAGCACCGTCCC
>NW_010588537.1:11823-27815 GCF_000705375.1 Tinamus guttatus
CTCTGTAATTATGGATCTGCCTGATTTCTTGTTTGTTTGTTTTTCTTTTCCATATTTCATAACCCAATCGAGGTGTCTTTAACTTGTCACCATTTTAGCTGTAGTCATCGCGAAGCTGTTTGCATGGGGGGAAAATTTGTGGTTGCTGTTTACGGTGTTTCTTCACCCCTAAGCTCGAGAGCAGGCATGCGTGTTTTGATGTATGCACACACTTATGCACCTTTCAGGGGAAAAAAAAAGAAAGAAAAAAAGGTTTATTGAAGTGAAGACAGAGTGTAATTAAATTGGGTTTTATTCATAAATGCGATGCTTGACAGCAAGCACGTGCACATGCAGAAATGCACATACACGAGGCTCATCTGAAACTTCACGCTTCCGTAGGAATGCTGTTATCTATGGATTTAAAAAAAAAAAAAAGAACACAAAATACCATGACAAAACCTCACCTCGCAGTTCTTATCCTTTCCTAAAGCATAGGCCTGGCACTGGTTTTATCCTCGAGGTTAATAAACCTCCAGGCGCCCTTTCCTGCACGCGCTGTCCTGCTTCCCCACACAGGGGTGCCCGATACCGTCGCACATCCATCGAGCCTGTTTGCGACTCTGGATCCGCAGGGGCCCCTCCGCTCCCTGTAGACGTACTGAGCGTGGGCCCTCTGCCTGGGAGTCCAGAAGGGTCTCATTTTTCTCCCGTCTCTCCTCCATGGCGCCTCAAGGCCTGCTCATGGGTGTTCCTGAACCCTGCAGAAAGATGCCTGAACTCCTGGATCTGCAAAATTAGGAGAGCTAAAGTTCAGGGTCTTGCAGGGCTTAGTTTGTTGGGCATTCACGGAAAAAAGGTCCATTCAATCAAGTCCTACACAGCTGCAGTCCTAAAAGCATCTTCTACCTACACGCCCAGGGGTGCCTTCCTTTCCTTCCGTTGTCTGAGGGGATGCTAGCCTTAGAAGAAGGTTGTTCAGCAGTGGAAAGCTACATTCAGTGTTTCTTGAGAAAGCAGTTTTCAGTTTTTCATAGAAAAATTAAGTCTTTCTTGCTCCAGAGAGACGGGGTTTATTCAAGAGGGAAGGGAAAGGTGTCCCTGCCCCAATGGCTGCCTATTGAGGAATACTTCAGCATTGCTTGGAGCAGACTGGAAGACAGGTCTCATTTTGGGGGGAATAGAGTGCTTCAGCCACATTCCCATAGCATCTGGCAAGGCCACTGCCTTCAACAGCTCACCTGAAGGTGGCCATGTAGGCGCACACCCTGGCAGCTCTCTTAAACAGGCAGTCTGTCACACTGTGATAAAGCACCAGCAGAATGTTACACCTCTTCTAGCTTCACTGGGTGTAGCTAAATTATGGTAAATTAGGATATACAGGAATATGGGCTACCATGACCAAGCAGTTTCTGGTACCTACAGTAATTTGGATGCCATGGCTGCATGGGCTGAGCAGCATTGATAAATTCTTGGTGACCATGCACCAGACTGGGTAGATTCCAGCACTTACCTGCCCTTGACTTTCATGTAGACATGTAGCAACTACCTTTGAGGTAGGTGCTTATTTATGCTTATTAGTACATCTATTCACTCTGGTAGTAATCTGTTTAAAAGATTCCAGAGGGTTTTCATGGATTAATTTCTTTAATGGGATATTGTTTTCCCCTGGTGATTTGATAGGTGGAGGCAAACGTGTTTTTGTCTGCAGGTCCCATAAGGGACCGAATCGTTCTGCTAAATAAGGAGCAGACACTGGTTTAGCAGCAGTCTCCATTCAGACAGGAGCTGGTCTCTGCGGTGACACTGGGCACTGTCACTGGAACCATGAACGGGTGATGTGCTAAACACAGTTCAAGTGTTCACTGCGAGTAGAATCAAAAAAGGCTTGTTTTGATTTCCAGGACGTTTTGCATCAGCTGTATTCCAGCACTTTGAGAGAAGGGAATTGGGTTCGCAAAACATCCCTTCTTCCTGCCATTGTATGACACAGGACAACTTCTTTCTCCTCCTTCCTCGGGATGAGTCAGTGAGTATCCCGTGCACTGGCTTAGTCATTTTCAAGCTGATGTCCAAAACTGAAACACAGAGTGCAGGGGGATGGTTAAAACGTCTTGGTCCCAGCAAGACACTACGACCAAACTCTGTTTTCCCACAGTCAAGGAGGAAGGGGGAGAGGAACGTGGATCCACTTATTAGGAGAGTGCAGTTAATGACTCCTTGAGAAAGGAGACAATTTATTTAGAGGCTAAAATCTGAAATCTCATTTGCAGCTCTAAATTCAGGTAAAAGTAGGTTCTTCGCCTTGGTGCAATCACATCATCTGAATTACAGAAATGCAGGGGACTTCACTCATAGTTCCTTTACCTAATTAAAACATTGATCTCCTCCTGCTGCATATGGCTGGGAAAGGGAAGGATTTCATTAGCGCCCAGTCTTCCTGTGAGAGACAGTTCAATGTCAGGCAATCGTAAGAGATAGCATAACCTTCAATTTAGATGCAAAAGTGTCCATTTAAATTCCAGAATATAGCTTAAAGATTCCTCGCTCCCGTTGACTGGCGATTGCAAAGGAGAAGTGCAGCGAATCCTTAATTAGCCAGAGCCCAGCGCCTCTCCAAGAGGAGGCACTGAAAATAGCTCAGAGCCCCTTCCATGGGTAAGAGCCAAGGCGGGCTGCACGGAGCGCGGCAGGGCGCCTGCAGCAAGCGCCCAGCAGATGTCTCTGCTCTGCAGTGTTGCTCCCGGAGAGGCCTTTTTTAATATATATTTTACAGTTACCTACTTGCAGATACATATAAAGCATATTAACCTTTTGCAATCTTTATCCAAATTCTTGTAGAGGCATAACTCATGAAAATGGTGGCTCGTTTCTCAGTACAGTTTATGTAATTCTCTTGACATATCCATTCCACTGAGTCCTTATGAAATCATTTTGAGGTTAACAGTGAAATGACTATTTCCTCTTTCATGGATACAGCTGTGATGATAATAGCACAACGTACTCCAAAAGAAGGCACTCTGCAGCAGAAGTGAGCTTTGCACAAGTCTTCCTCACACTTCTCCGCTTGAATTGCAGCTGTTCTGCACACTGATTGCTGTGGTATATTAAAAAAAAATGCAGAGACCTTTCATGTAAGAGATGAAGCAAGCTTGGAAGGTGTTGGCCTCGTAGCTGGGAGTTTCTTTTTCTGATTCCTCGCAAGGCCAACAGCAGCTGAGTGGCTGCTGGGAGAGTGGCTGACCTGCCCCCTGCCACCAGCAGCTGGTCTGGTGGGTCTGGATTTTGCCTTGGCTTGGATTCACGTTGTGTCCTGGAGCCCGCCATTCAGCTTCTGCCAAACCCGGTTATCGCGCATGGAAGTAGGGGTGGCGGTACCACAGGAGCTCCGGGGGAGGCACGGAAACGCATCGCGTGTTGGGTGAAGTCGGAGTGCTGTAAAGTACAGTCTAGAGCACGACGAGGAGGGAGAATGGGCGTCTCATAGTCTGCATGGATCATGTTAGTGATAATGATGATGAACAACAGTCCCAGGAGGCTCCCAGGAGGCCTCTTCTCCATCGCGCGGTTGCTGCGTGCATGAAATCCATACGGATGTCAGTCAGACACATCAATTTTATCTGTTGGGAATGACAACAAAAGGATAAACAGAATAATGTAGTCAAGTATAGCTGCTTTAACTCCATGCTTTCCAGGCAAAGGAAAAAGATTTTGCAAATATTTGGATGGAGAAAGGCCTTGCTTTTCTTTTCTGTAGATTTTTGGGGGTAGGTCTCAGAATATTTATTTCACAATTACTTTCTGCTTTTCCTGAACACACTGTCTAGAGCACTAGACTAGACTAGAGCTCTAACTAGAAGAGTTAGTCCCTGGCTGATACTACTTCTCATCCAAGCATATGAGAGAATAGTAGATAAGTGATTACATTATCTCTCTTTATACAGTGTGAGGAGGAGGAACACAGGAATTAAGTGACTCGAGAGCGCACATCAAGCCTAAAGACAAAACACGGTTTGAAGCAACGTATCAAATACCATTCCAGAGAGCTAACTACAAAATCAGTCTTCTTCCATTTTCTACAAGAGTGAAATTCATGTTGTGGATGGTCAGCAAAGTTCTCATGGGAGAGGGTCTTCATGTATACCTTGCTCTTTGGGCAAAGTGCTAATGGCATTTCCTAATTACCTTTATACTGTCCGTCTGTCCTCCCAGACAGAGTGGTTAATATCATTATTATTCAGCAAACTTCAGTTTAATTAATACATAGTTCAGATATGACTAGGATGAGCAAGACTCATCTAGTACTGTGCAAACGCAGTTTATTTCTCTTTGAGTGACCTCTGTGAAACCAGCCTCACTTGGCAGCATAAGCCACAGTGTCACTAATGTTTGCTAATCTATGTGAAATAGAGAAAGAAACTCAGAGAACATGGAAAATGAAAACTTCATCTTATCAGCCTAAGTCAAGGTCCTTAGTGTCACTTCCTACCTTCCTAGGACCTCTAGTCAATTGGCATCCGCTTTGCAGTAGTCAGTGCCTATGCCAAGGCTTGCAACGTACCTGGAGGGGTCTTAAACCTATTTCTGACAGTCCTGACGGAATCATTTCGACATTAGTCAGATTATTCTTACAAGACAAGCAAAAGTGTTGGCCACGGCACGTCTTCTTTTCTCAGCATCACTCCCACATGCTCTGTCATGTGAGTAGCAAGTGTCTGTTTAGCCTGGAGAAAAGTTTGCTGGAAGCAGATACTGTAAAGTTAGAGCTATTCTAGAAAAATGGTGCACAGCTGCTGAAAATCATCCATCCACAGAAGCAGAAATGAGTCTTCCTGTGCAATCACAGTGAAATAAAAGGCCCACGCCAGCTTTCTATCTGTCTTTGAACGATTGCGCTTTGTAGAGGTCTGCTGGCCTGCACCAATACCCTCTTACAGCCCATAAGTCATTCCTGTGCTTTTGGCTCAGTGCTGCTGCTCAGATATGCAAGTGCACGCTCCTGCCTGCTTGAAAAATCAGCTGCTGCATATGTACATAGTAGCACGGAGGTGGATTTTACAAGATACGTGAAATCTGCATGCCAGCATATTTGTGGGCACTGAGCCCTTAAGCTTCAGAATATTTTTACAGAATACAAAATACTGTTAAAAATGCAACAGTATGTTTGTGTCATGGTTGTAGGAAACATTTCTGAATATGTGCAAACAGTCTCACTGGGCAGGGAGTTGTCTTTTTTTTGGATCTTAGCACATAGCGCAGAAGTGGCAGTCAGCAAGCTGAGGTGCTCCCACAGTAGCAATATTAAGAACTAAACAGTAGGCTAAGGGAGGGATTCTGCAGTCTCACAGAGAAATGTAATAGGAGTATGTTAATTTCTACTGCATTTTTGGGACAGAGAAGGTGTCTCTTCCTATGCTTTGCAGGAGCCCAGAATGCTGTCCATCTCACTGCAACAGCTCTTTTCTTGCTGTCAGTCAGTCCCAAAGTGAACAGAGCTGACAGATTTTTTCAGGTTTTCCTTTTCCTAAGGACCTTGAAAGACTCAGCTGCAACAGAATTATTCCTCTTTCTTTTTTTTTCCTCTCTTTTTTTTTCCTCCCTTACCTGCTTACTCCCACTGTAGTTGTCTTCCCCCTCACAAAGAGACATAGATTCAGTTCACATCATTGCTACATCAATATTTTACCATCACTTTGCTGAGAAGGATCTGAGGAAAAATACGATATGCTCCCTGCCCTCTCCCTGCTGTATGCTGGCTAGCCAACTTTCAAGCTTTCATTTGAGAAGCACTTAGATACCACGATGGCAGAAAACCATAGGATACAGGTAGGCATGTAGCAATATGTTATGTAAAAAGCCTGCAGCCAAGCTACAAACTATAGGCAATATGACCATCAGCAAAATAGAACAGGAAGCAATTGGCAAAAAAAAGGTTTGAAACTTCAGTCATAATAAATAATTGGCATTGAAAGACATGTGTCTACAGTCTTGTTACTATTACATTCATTTTAAAGCAAAAAAAATTCTATAACATGCATTATGGACACAGACAGCAATATTCAGCCTTTTGCTAAAGTCGGATTACGCATTCTGTCTGAATCCAGGGAAAATGTGTCACATTGATCCCAGATAGTACCAAACAGTACATGACTAGGAGCCAAATAGCCAAGATCCTTCTGTAATTTAATTTTGTGCAATATATCTTCCATAACACAATATTGAATTAACTCTTACCTGCAGTCACTGAAGGCAAGTAATTCCATTTCTAACTTCAGATTTCTATATTTTGCTTAGGATATTCAGGGTTTCTGGGATTAGTTTTTATGTTTTAATTTTGAATTGTGTGACCCTAAGACCTGACCAGGACAGATTTATCTTTATTTTCCAGAAAGTTCATTAGGAGGTAGCATACATACAGTCCAATAGTATGCTGCAATAACAGTGTTTTCTTGCCTCATTTTGGAGGAGTTTATTGTTCAGTGGTTAATCCAAAAGTCCCTTCCACAGCCATCTACTTCCCCCTGTTTAGAGCTAAACAAAATTACAGCAGTCAGCATCAGGAAACGAATTGTTCGTGATGAAGGATAAAGATGCATTATTTTGGGTAATGCTTTAGCTACTGGCTGGTCCAGCCAGCTCTAACCACTATTGCGCCTTGCCACTTCCGTTTTCTCACTCTTATTTTTAAAATACAGAATCAATGTTCTCAATCTGCCGTTACACTGAAGTGATTCTGTCTGAATAGAATATCCTGCTTTTCTATCCGAGCAGACACTGTGGCATCCAAAGGGGTAAATGGGCAGAGGATCATAGCAGTTAGAGAAGAAAGAACCACATTACACTCGAGTCCATCATCCTGCAGGAGCAGGAAATCATAGCATGATGGAGGCTGTTATCAGGTATTAAATTGCTGTAACACACAAGCACTTTATCTGAAATGGTAGCGAGCGCAAGCAGCCCTGGAGTGCATTTTTCATGGGTGCAATAGTTAGGTAATCCCAGAAGCAAGAGGCAATGCCCAGGCAATTGCAAGCAGCAGATTGCCAAGCAAAATTTAAGCAATCAGATTTACGCAATTCTCCGGTGCCTGCCCCAAACATTTTGGGTTGCGGGCTCCCGAGCAGTGAGCGTTTGCACAGCCGCATGCCGGGGAAAGGGGGCAAGCAGCTCTTAGAGCTTGATGTGAAAGCCATGGAAGTCACATTTTCCTTGGATTTTGGGGTGAGTTGATTCCAGCCTTGGAGCCGGCCGCCTCAGCAGGTGGCAGTCTTGCCCAAGAGTGAGGCCTGCTCCCTCCCCAGCGCCCGAGCCGGAGCCGGGAGGTTTTGCTTGGCACTTACAGGCAACCCTGATGGCTTGCTGGCAGAAAGAAGAAAAAAATCCCCTGGCAGGTTTGCAGAAGAAGGGGTAGGAACCCTTTGGCATCCTGGCCGCATCCAAAATCAGGTGGATTTATTCTACTTAATTCAGATTTCCCCAGCAGTTTCATCTGATGCAGTTTTGACTGATGGCTTGCTTCTTCCAGGCCGAAGGAGGCTTGAAACAGCCATTTAACTGCTGCCTTTTGCAGGTCAGAGAAAACATTGCATTTAACAGTGCTTGTTAAATTTGTACCACACATTAATGCTGTTGTGAAACCTGGAACTATAGAAATACCCACTTTCATAACTGTTTTCTGTAGATCTTTTCAGGCTATAAAGCTATAGAAAATAAATGTTTTTTACACTCTGCTGCTGCTGCAGATGGATTTATGAGAAAAGCAGTATCATTAGAGCACTGCTTAAAATGTTCACAGTAGTTTATTTGCTAAAAATACTTGTAACATACATTACGCCAGGTGCCCTGGTTTCATTTCTTCATGCTCTCTTCACAGAGGTTTCACACAGATCAGAAGTGGAAAGTCAAACTTCACAGCATATATTTGCAGCTGATGGGCATATATACAGGGGTAGACGAGGAAAAATACCACATTTCTCCTTAGTACAGTGTGCATTTTCAGTGCTGAGTAAATACTAAACAGAAAGGCTGAAATGTGTTGTCACTAAGGCAACTAACTCCCATGTGATCTTTAAATATATATAGATATAGATATTTATATCTATATATGTACAGACATTTATTACTAATGCTATTAAATAAAAAGCACTGGGGACTCAGGCCTGAAAGTGCCTGCTAGGGTTTTGTGGGCTGAGTCCTTGATGATGCCTATCTTAAAAAGGGCCAAAATGTTGTGCTCTCCTCAGACTGGACAGAAGAAGCAGTAGGAAGGGGGATAGGCCTTCAAGTTGTAGGCCTACTTGCCAACTTGTACAAAACTTTTCTAGAGTGTTTTCAGTAAGTGCCTTCGCAGAATTCATACGGTCTGTAAGTGCATGGTCATGGTGCCTCTTTCTGAGACAGTGCTTGCCCACAATATTGGCCTGGTATGCTGATTCCTGTGACAGATGACCACAAGTGAGGCAGTCCTCAGGGGGTCTGGAATATGATACATAGCCTCTAACCCTGCTCTTAAGATTTACTTCCACATAGGCATTTTCAACATTAGAATATATCGTATAACATCTGAGCATGTATAACTCAGTTCAGCTCCGAAAGAGTGAAGAGTATAATTAAAGCACAGCTTACACATGAGCTCGTTTCTAGCTCTTCTAGCTGTCTTGGCTATGACCCATTTTTTTGTTATACATGCTTATTTTGAGGGCCACTCAACTGTACTTTATACTCAACCAAAAAAGTAGAGTACTCTCAGTAGGAGTTTATTGTAGTCGTGCTTATGGTGGTACAGAGTCACTTTAATTTAGAGTTGAGAATTAACTCAACTACAACATCCCAGCAGGGAGGACTTTTAAAAGCACAGTACTTCATGAGTTGATCTAAATCATCCCTGGAGGCAGTCTTTGATTTCATGGGAGATGGTCTAGCCACGGCATGTGCAAAGTGAATCTTGAACTGGACAAATCTGCTAATGCTTGTAATGTGCTGTGCTTTCAGTTAAGCGCTACCAGTAACAGAAAGGGCCACATTCGGGTTTTAAGAGGTAACTTTTTTTAAAAAAAAATAAAGAATATTTAAATAACTCCAGCTCAGTGGCTTCAGCCTGAGACACTAAATGAAGTTATCCCATAGAGTGTTATGCAGTTGTGCGTATTCATTGGTAGTGCGTGTCTCTGAAGAGCCATTTACTGGCAGGCTTGAAAGGGGTCACAAAATAAGCTCCAGAAACAGGATAACACACTCTCAGGTGCGACTTCCTTCTCTGAGGGAAGTATTAATCCCAGTCCTTGAGGCAGAACTCTCTCTCACAATCTTTCTTTTTTTTTTCCTTATGAGCAATGCCCGTCCATTCTCTCCATTCATCAAGGGACACTTGCTCTTCTTCAGGGAGGTCCTTCCCATGTCCCTCAGCTAGCTTGCTCTGTCCCTGTGGCTTGAGTCCAAATATTTTCAGGTCGTCTTGACATCTCAAAGGTGAAATTGCTCTGTCCCTATTTACAGAAAATGCCAGTGTTACACAGAGACTGAGAAAAATCCTGGCTGCTGGAGAAGCTATTCCCAAAGAAACTTTTCTTGTCTCCCTCTTGTTCTTTTCTTCTGGCCTTTTCAGGGGCTTCCCTCATGTGGTCATGTGCTTGCAATTAGAGTAGCTCTTCGTTCCAAATACAATTGATACAGTCCTTTCTTTTGTCAGTTATTCCCCAACAGGGATAATAGTGTTTTATTACCCTTAAATCCAAAGGTTAAATGTGTTTTAACCAAAGTGCCCCAAAACGATGCATAACTGCAATGTAAATGAGGCCTGGCCTATACAGTCATTTTCCTTGCTCACCAGCAGATGCTTGAAAAATGCACCCTCCCCTCTGAGGCCTTTGGGTCCGTCTGGAGTCTCCAAGCTGCCCTAGGCTGCGCTTCTCCCTTTTCATCAAAAATAACCTCCTTGCTCTCAAAACCTTCAGGGAATGTGTATTACACATGCATGGAAATGGGATTTTTAGTAACAAGTGGCTAAATCCTCAGACGTCTCCTCTAAAGACATTTGTGCTTCTAGTGAGGGGAAAAAAAATGCCTGGTCCTGATAAGAAATCTATTTCTAAATTAACAATCATTAAAAAAAACCTCAAGTCTGAAATACATTAAAAGACAAGGTGACATTTGAATATGTACTATGGGTCAGACTCTGATGCTTTAAGGCACACTGAGTACTGCTTTACTTGCAAGTAGTTTCATTAATTTCAGTGACCCAGTTACAAAGTAAGACACCACTCAGCACAGAAAATATGTTAAAAATCTGCCCACTGCATTTGATCATAATTTGATTTCTGTACTGTCTCCCAGGCTCACTCACCCCTCTCTGCTTTCCCCACAGTGCAGCCTCTCTTTCACAGATGCTGACACCTCTAGACGGCTGTCAGCATTTGTGATGAGGATGTTAGAATAATGGTGGGGCTGTATCAATAAAGCAGATATGCATCCATTCATGAGGAAGATGTTCTTTCAGTGATTCCTGCAAAACTCCCTGCTTTTATTTTTTATTTTTTAATTTGATACTCAGGTTTCTGTGACTATGGTAACTTGTGTGCATTTGCATATTGAAGGCTGTGCAGCCGCAATACTGCATTGGAGATAATTGATTTTCTCCCTGAAGTAATTTGGTGCTCTTCACTTCAGAGATCATCCTTTGGATTATCGACTCCTTATTATTAGTCATTTGCAAAATTATTGCTATGGCTATGAGGTTCACAGCTCTGTCAGACTTTTGGCTTCTTTTCCTCAGGGTTTGCTTCTTGACCAGGAAGGTTTTAATTCTCTTTCACTTGTTAAAAAAAAAAAAGAAAGAAAGCTAGCTTGCTCTGCTGGCACCTTGTCCCGCAAGGCTGACGTTTCAAATCAGTTCTTTATCAACACATGCCTCTTGCTTGCCATTACGATAGCCTCAAAAAATGTTGCAGAGAGCTTGGTCTGTGCCGATAACCTCTGCAGTGCGCTGACCTACAGCAAGGAGAGGAGTGTTTCCAAATGACTACAGTATATTAGCAAATAAGTAGTTTGCACTTCACTACCCTGTCACCATTTCCAGAGCTTCATGGTTGGGTTAATATTTGGTTTATAATAGCTCCACCTCATGTTTTTTTCTTTCAAATGAATTTATATCATCATCATGAAACCTTGCTGTAGGCTAGATGGTATATAAACTGTCTGCCTGAAATTAATTGTATTATTTAGTCCAGATTTCAAAATGATCAGAGTAGCTTTCAAAGGTCTGGGGTGGGCAGGGTGTCCGAAGCTCCGTGGTTTGGTTTGGATGGTCTTTCTGTTTATTATTAGTCCTTCTCATCTGTCTGTGAGGGATTCAAGAACATCCCCCTGCACTGGGGAAGGGTTTTGAATTTCATCACTCTTAAACTAGCTCTGACAGATGAGTGTTTAATTTCAATCATATAATTCTCTGTTAATGGCAATTCTGCAGTCATCTCTGTAAACTTGTTCCATTGCCTAACTTTTCAAATAGTTATAACATTTTCCTAATATTAAATCTAAATTCCCCCTTGCTGCATCTTAAACCCATTACTTCTTGTTCTGTCCTTGTTCTCTAATGAGAATAATTGGTCTATGTCCTTTCCATAACAACCCTTTACATATTTGTAGACAGTAATGCTTCCCCTCAGTCCTCTTTCCTCTAGACTGAGCAGGCCCTGTTCTCTTAACCTTTTCTCAGAGGTCTTATTTACTAACTCTTTAATCATTTTTGTTGCTCTCGTATGAACTCTCTCCAATTTCTGTGTCTGTTTTAAAATGTGGTGCCCCCAAATGAAAGCCATTCTCCAAATGAGGCCTAGCCAATGCTAAGTAGAGCAGAATAATTATCTTGCTTGTTTAACATGAGATATTCCTTAACGTGCCACTCACCTCTTCGGCGAGAGTGCAGTGCTCTCGACTCTTCATTATCCTTCACAATCCCACAGAAGACAGGACTTTTCTAATGCAACATTTTTAGGGCAAGGAAAAACAAGGTAAGTGCCAACTTCTTCACAATTCCCCGTTCCAGAGGAGAGGCATCTCCCTCGCTGTTTGCTTACAACATTAACCAGCATGCAGCAGCTCAGCTGTATGGTCTTCTAGAGGTCCAAAAGGCTTTGGGGCAACACAGATGCTGCTCCTCGCCACAAGAGTTCATGCTCCTGCCTTGTGTTTTTCCTGCCCATGATGACAAATCCCTTCTTGTTCCTGGGGTGCATTTTTCTCATTTGCAGCGTGTGGCCTTGCTCAGCCGGCACATGCCGCTCACGGCAGCACCCGTAGGCAGGACACCTTTCCCATGTGCCTGTGACAGATACCAGCTCCCCTCAGGGGCACCGCTGCGCCCAAGGCCTGCAGGAGCTGCCAGTCCCCATCAAGGCTTGATTGGAGAGAGTTCAGCTTGATTTTAGGTCTCGTGTAAGCATGAAGTTGGCAATTTCACTGTTGTCTCTCCACATCAGCACACAGACTCTTTTCAGGTATGGTCAGCGATAGGACGAGAGGCAACAGCCACAAACTAAAGCACATAAAGTTCCACCTGAATGTGAGGAAAAACTTGACTGTGAGGGTGGCAGAGCCCTGGAACAGGCTGCCCAGAGAGGTTGTGCAGTCTCCTTCTCTGGAGATCTTCCAAAGCCGCCTGGATGCCACCCTGTGCCACGTGCTCTAGGTGTCCCTGCTGGAGCAGGGGGGTTGGACTAGATGATCTCTAGAGGTCCCGTCCAACCTCGACCATCCTGTGAGTCTCCGATTCACCATCTCTGCTCAAGTAAAACCAAGTTTTTAGCCAAGGAGAACTGCTCCAAAACCAAGTCACAGAGGCAGGAGTGCTGAGGGCCCACTTGCAGGTGAGATAGACCCCTACAATTTTAGGGAGGGTTCATCAGTATGCTCTGGCTGTTCTGTGTCCCACTAGGGATACAAAACAACCATAAATCCAGATTAGCCAGATAGGTAAAAGGAAATATTTTCAATAGTTCACAATGGTTTCTGTTTTTCTAGCTACAAGGTGGGTTTTCACATTAGTATGTCATAACATACACCTTTCATGACCCTAATACTACAATATCATAACAAATATAGTGTTCCATGTGTAGCACAGATTTTTAGGTGGAAAGGCCCAGGCACATGCCTTTATGCTGTTGCCAGGGTTTTTGTTTGTTTATTTGTTTGTGGGTGGTGGGTTTTTTTGGATTGTTTTGAGATTTGTTTTTAAAAGGGTTCTGGTTCAGATATCCAAGACTGTGAATGTGCTGCCTTTTGGTCTCCCAGAGGTCACGTGTTGCGTGTGGGTCATCTGTTTTCCCAAGTCTGCTGCATATGTGGAAACCCAGAAAAGAAGCCTAGAACAAGAGAAAGATCTGTAGAGCTGCATAGCTGCAAACAGCATGCTAGTGACAGAAATAACAGATTGGGAAGAGGAAGAACACACTATTTTTGTCAGTCACACCCAGTGAGCAGAAGATGTATTCCCCTGAATTCAGACCCTGATCTCAAAGCGGGAGTTTTGGTGTGTTTTCATATCTGCACTATAAATGCCCTGCATGACTCCTGATGTTTGGCTGGGTACCTAGTATGAAAGATTGGATGGGTGATGCTGTTTTGCAAGGGATGCCTCTCAGAATTGGAACGCTCTGGGTGGTGGGGCGTCAGAACTGCTGCGTGCAAAATTTGTGCAAAATTCCCCCAAGGAAAGCAGCAGCAAAGAGGTTATTTCCAAATTCTGCCCCAGCTTACACAGGTGAAAGTGGAGGTGCTAATGCTCTTGAAGTAAATGATCGGGGACAATAAAAGGAAACCAGGACTCACGTTACAATAACAGCCTTTGCTGATCTGCTTAGCAGCCTTTAGCAAAACTTGGTCTCTTTACATTACAATTTATGCATATAATTCCAGGATAGTGATACTTTCCAAGGAGTGCCATGTGACAAACTTAAAATGCCTAACAGACTTTGGAGCTGGATCCGCAGCCCTCTCTTTCAAACATCCCTTTTGACTTTGTGAGCTTCGGATCAGACCTTGAGTTTCTCTGATGGACAGCGCTGCTGGAGATTACTTCTTTAAAAGAGCAAGACAATACATGCTGACACACCATTTTGCTTGCAAAGAATTAAAACTCAGCGAATGAATTCTGCATAAATATTTTCAGTTTCAGGCTTTGGGGGAGAATGCAAGCTGTAAAAATGTACCCGCGTCCAGGGCTCTGTGTTCAGCAGAGGCGCCGGGCCAGAGCCTCCGCTTTGCTGAGTCTGTGCTTGCTGAAGCAGGATGAGGAACTGGTTATGGCTCCCTAACTCCTTACCTGGCTCCCAGCCCAAGCCCAGGCTAGAGCATCCAGGCTCTAATGTGTAGCATCTAGCAACATCTCCAAGACCTCAGCCAGAGTGAATACAGGCAGAAAAATGGTTAAATCTGGGTGCTTTCCCTATTCCCTTCTTTCTCCTCATCTCTGTGGCTGTCCCCCCAACGCCAGGGTAGCAAGGAGCCTTCGGTGCTTATCAGTGGTGCTCGCCCATAGCACCACGTCTCCCTTTTACCTCGGCACCCCTGGAGCGGGGCTCAGAACGCGCCCCACAATTCACGAGGCTGGTGCTGGATGTAGCCAGCGTCACTGACTCTTACGTTTTTCCAGGCCGGTGCACCAGTATGCTGCTTAATAGACCTTTAGCATAATGTGTGGCAGTGCAGAGCTCTGCACCTTGGAGCTAAAACTGAGGAGACAGGAAGAGATGAACGGCACAGTTGTTTTTCATGCTGCATGAAGTGAAATTACACAGGAAGTAAGTCACCCCCTGAAAAGACTAGGCACAGGAGGAGTTATCTTTCTCGGTTAAATTAAAAAGAGTGATTAAATGCCACTTTGTACTGCCGATGCTGCACAAATGCTTCTCTTGCTAAGATACTGACCATGTTCATTACCTACTGACTTTAAAATGACTGAGAAAGTAAGTTATAAAGAATTTTAAGTTATGAAAATCCCTGCTGCTAGCTTAATTTCTGATAGGAGTAGAAGGAGCTAGCTTTGATTGGGCATGTTGCTTCCCACAGGATTAAAATACTGTGGCTCATGACTAACGCCTGAGCATGCCCTGAGGACGTGGTGTCTGGGTCACTCCATGCTAGGCCGATGAACTTACATGACATCTCTTGCCCTGCCAAAGGCCTCGTGTTGAGCAGAGAGCTGCAAAACACAAATGCAGCTGATTGCAGAGGCTGCTGTATCTGCTTCGGCCTTGTAATTCTGTGCCTCATTTTGGGAAACGAGAATCCCAGGTCCTGGCTCAAACCAAGGGGAGGCTGAGCAAGGTCTCCTCTAACTAGGCATCTCTCTGCCAATTCTTGTTAGCCAGGGTCAACACACCTGCCACAGGAAATCCTTTTTTCCCAGAGAATTTCACTCAAACACTAATCCAGTTCTGCATCAATCATGACAGAGAAACTAGACCAGAAGATCTGGTCCCTCTGGAGTGCCAAGGGTTTTCAGTGCTGCCTACGCAGCAAATATCTCTAGTCGCATCTCGTACCCAGTGAAGGGTTTTTTTCATCTTTCTGATTTCTTTCCTTTCACTTCTCGATAGATAGGAAATGGCAAATTACTCATATTTAAAGAATAAATATAATTCACTTTAAAGACCAGCCCACTCTTTATCCGGAAAACTTTCCATTCCTCTCAGCAGATATAAACCTAAGTTACTAGGAGCCCTATGGAGAGACGGAATTTTGCTGTACATGCTCATCCCATCTCCAAGCTCTCTGATCCTGGAGTTAAGCAATTTCCTCTTTGAGAAGACTTGCTTCCTCCAAAAACGCAGGCGTGAATGTTTTAATAGGTTGGAGCTTAGTCGGTACTGATCTGCCTCACATGGACTTCCTGCACAACCCCAGTTTCTTCTCAAGAGCCAAGAATTTGAGAGTAAAAGTGTATGCACACAGATCTGGTGCTACATTACTGCTCCCCATGAGCTATTTTGCTGATCAAGCCCTAAGTTAGGACCCAG
>NW_010588537.1:35734-57751 GCF_000705375.1 Tinamus guttatus
CTGCAGATATTTATGCAACCTATACAGGTTGTTTGTAAAGCCACTGCAAAGCAGCTTTGTTGAAAGCAGCTTTGCTGAAAACAGCTTTGCTGAAAACATCCGGGGATCCCCATGGATAACAAGTTGACCATGGCCCAGCAATACACCCATTTTGTAAAAAAAAAAGGCCAACAGCATCTTGCACTGCATTAAGAAGAGTGCATCAAAGATGTGTAGGAGGGTGATGAGTGGTGGTCAAGAACTGGCACATGTTGAACAGAGATGTTGTGAGGTTGTTGTTAGGGGAGTTCAAGACTCAAGTGGAGACCTCCTTGAGCAACCACACTTAATTAAATCTGCTTTGAGAAGAGGGTTGAACTAGAGACCACTGGAGGTCCCCAGCACCCTCAGTGGTGCTGTGAATCTGTCATGTGAATAAAAGTATAGGCAACCTCATTTATGGCAGTATCTCATGCTAAAGGTACAGGGAGTCCTGGAGAACCACAGGATGAGAAGCATGGACTAGGAGTAGAAAATAAGGCTTATTGCAGTGGAGTGCAAACAGAGGATAGTGAGTTGGAGCAAGGTTTTTTTCCTAACAAAATTGCACGGGGACCAAAATGCAGTAAATATGCTTCTTGGCACTGAAAACCCAGTTCATTTTTACATATGGGCGACAAAGTATTAGAAAAATGATTTGCTCAACATCACAAAGTGTGTCAATGGACCTCTGGAAACAAAATCTGGGCCTTTAAGTCCAGGGCTCTAACAACACAGCAATGGCATCTGCCAGTACACTCACTTTCTCCATGTCCTCTGCAGCAGCTAGGAAAGGCAGGTGGTGAACACCCAGCATGGGCCAAACACGAATGACCGGAGTACAGAACCCGAGTACAGAATTGTTCTTACCTTTGACTCCGCCAGAGTTCAGCTACAATAAAGCTGCCATCAATGTTTACGTGTGTTTGCTTTCATGAATAATTACACTAAATAAAGCCTCCTGTCATTTGTTTTTAAAAATCTGTCTCCCCACAGTCTTGAGCACCAGCAAAATGCAAGCATTTATTCTGTACTTTACACATGGAAAGAGGAAGGTGCTGAATTGCAATCCAATATGATTTATACAAGTGCATCATCTTATAATTCACCTAACTTCAACTGCATTTCAGCTAATTTCAAGCCTGAGAACAGCCTTAATTTTTTCACAGTTCCTGGCCTTCTTTGCTCCACTCTGTGACTGAGCAAGAATATATCCATAAAGTTTTCCTCTCCACCCTTTTTTTTTTTTTTAGCTTATTTTCCTTGATGTGCTGTTAGCTGTTAGCAGTGTTTAAAGGGAAAGAAGGAAAAAAGGGTTCAGGCAAAGAAATATCTCCTTCATCTTTTCCACAGACATACCCATGTCCTTCCTTGTACTTCATGCACTCCTTCACACCAAACCAGAAGGAATATTGAATCCTCCTGTTTCTAAACACTCTGCCAATGCATTTATATCCACTGAATTTCAGAAGCTTTATGACAAAACCTGGAGGACAGGACACTAATTCCTGAGGTTTACAGCCTAGCCCATGGCCTCAGTATGGCATGCAGCTCCTCCCTTGGATGCTACCCTTCTCCTGGAGGTGCCCTCCACTAAACTGAGGACCCCCGCTGCCACCTGAGCCTTACTGAGAGTCACTTTGGGCAAGTCATTCTGAGTTAATGGCCTTTCCCAAGCACCAGTGGCCGCACACGTGCCTGCGGGCAGCCCAGCACCGCAGGTGCAGAGGGGGAAGCATGTGCATCTGCACCACAGCCCTCAGCGGCGCGGGGAAGTCTCCACCGGCCAAAGCCAAGCAACACCACCGCTGGCTTCAGCAAGGTCACTTACATGAGCCTAGCCTCTACCATGTGGTTTGAGGCCTTTTTTTTATGCCTTATAACCACAGAGAAAGGTAGTGTTGCAGTTATCTCCCCATCAGAGAATTGCAAACCTTGTGGCCCACCACTACCTTTATAGAGGAAGGTAATGAAAGAGGAGAAGGACACGACACCCTGCAGCAAGTAGAGAAAACCTCTGATGCTTGTTTTTCTGGGACCTTTTCAGCTTAAATACAGCTAGCTCAGTTCTCTACCAGACTTTCTGTAGATGCGTAATAATTGCTATAAAAATTGCTTAATAAGAGGTAAAAGCCTACTATTCAGATTAACCAGCCCTAAAGCCAGGCAGAGAAGTGTTTATGCAGAGACAAATAGTTTAATCCGCGATCAGCGTGGTTAGCAAGACCACTGTGAGATGAAAGACACTTGCGCATGCTTCTTGTAGGAAATCTGCATTCTACTCTTTGTGGTATGAAATTTCCTCATCCTTTTCTCGGAATAGCTTGACAGAGCGGAAGTTTCTCAGTTTGAGATCTAATCTATGCTGCCTTCACAGGAAGTTAGAAGTGTTTTGAGCAAGCTTTCAGTTGACACATTTTTTCTAAACAAAAAAACCCTTTGGAGTAAGAACTGGGTAAACCACAGCTCATGGCCATAGTTAGCAATTAATTAACCTTACCTGTTTGTATAAGGCCATCTATCCAAGTTTATGCAGGCTTAGTTCTTCTAAAAGCATGTATAGCAGTTGGGTATTTTAATCCACTGAAAGTCAGCCGTGACTGCCTGACCACAAGTAGTTAAGGAGACATATTTACAATTCTAAATCTATGTTAATAAACATTTCTTAGTGTGTTTGTATCACAGCATACTTCTGGTCTCTGTGGTTGTTAGCCCTTGACACATATAACTGTTTCTTGACAGTCATAATCATATTTAAATTCACCTCAACATATTTGTCCACGTTCAGCACTTTCGCACACAGAATAGTAAGCACCTCTATTGCAGAAGCCAAAAAAACTCCCAGTCTTAGAGCAATTCGAGCAGACTTTAGTCATTTTCTAGAATGAGGAGATGATACTACTTAAAATCAGCACTATGTGTGAGGACATATTACCTAGGAATGTAGTAAGAAACAAGCATAGCTGCTTAATAAAAGCTTCCATGTACTTCATTCCTGCAAAGGATTAAATTCTGATGCTGCATCACCAGCACACCTGGCAGTATGCTTGTAGCCAGCTGAAGCTTATATGGTAAGAAGTTAAAAACAGAAACAAATCTAAGCATCTCCTATGACTATTTTTCTAACCTAAGTATATTATTTTTTAATCAAAAACTTTGAAATTTAGCGCATGTAGTTTCTTATAATTGCTACTTTCATACTATTTTTTCACGGCATATTAGGAATTTGATAAAAAGTATGTGAGGTGTCATGAAAACTGCATAAAGCATTTCCATTCAAAAGAAAGAAACAAAGAGAAGTTTTTCACTTTCTTGCATCTTCTTCAGAAATACTTTTTTTTGAGTGGAACTTTCCATGTTTGGGCCATTCTGAAAATGATTTTCTTTTAAGTTGTTAGCAATATGTGGAAATTATTTAACATGAATACAAAATGCCTTCAATTATGAAAACTGTGTGACTAATTAGTGAACAGAAACCTTCTATATTGATTTGAATCACAGATGTTTATGTATGATAAAAATTTTCAGTGCATTTGCCATTTAGTGTGTTGATGTTTGAACGGAGAGGTCTTTGAAATGTAATGTCACATTAAAAATCAACTAGTCTTTAAAGGGCTCAAATGCATGATTCTGTTTATTTTTAAAGGGAGTACTTTAAAAGAAAACAGGCAGATACATTGTATATTCCAGTGCAAAATATGCTGAGAAATGACAATTAAATCTCATATGAAAGACAATAATGTACAATAACCTTATTAGCTTCTGAGATTTGTTCACAAACAAGCATTTCTATTAACAAATTTCACATGACACACAAAAGGCAAGAGCTTCACAAAAAATAATCATAAAAGCACATTATTAATACTGGTCTTTTGCTCCAAACTTGCATTATTTTAACAATGTTTGGAAATATGAGGATAGTTGTGAAAATAACAGTACAGAAATTGCCAGTGTATAAGAAAGTCAGATGGCTCTGTACTCCTAAAAGATACTGAACACGCAGCATTTATGCTCAAGTTCTTTTGTACCTTTCGGGCAAATTGCAGAAGATTGTCTGCTTTAGAGTCCATTTTGAAGAAGAACAGTATGAAAGAGCTTTAATATTAATGAGAATTAGCTTGATACTTTCCCAAGGAGGACAGGAACGTGTCCACCTCTTAATTATGATATTAATGAAAATATGTTCTGTACAAATACCAGTGAAAGTCATCTGAAATAGAGAGAGTGCAATTTATCTTTTTAAAATAATGAAGATGTACAATATTTACAACATTTTGGACTGGTTCAGAAATGAACGTGTCCTGATTACATATCACTACCACCTAAAACAATTCCCCATCATTATAGAAAATGCATTTGCTGTACAAATATAAATATATAGATAAAAAAAAGTTTGCAGTCAAATGTCTGTGGATTCATTAAAAAGAAAAGCATAAGATATTCTTATTATCAATGAAGATTTAGCTATCAAATGTCCACATTTTAAACAGTCTGGAGCATCATACTTCGGAGGGAAGCAGATTTTTGGCGTTGAAACTATTTTGTGCTCTGCTTCTGTGTTGTCACACCAGCACATTAACTTATCTGATCATCCTTTCTGAAAATCTGCAGAAAAGCACCAGGATGGGATCAGTTTGATCCACTGATCTCCACTGACTGTACCATGTCAGACAGGGCTTCTGGATCTACCTCTTCTTTACCATTATCTGAATTTTCTGATGAGATGTAACAGCCAGAATCTCTTGGACAGTCATTTAACTGTGATTTGTCAAAGCTGTGCTGAGGGCTTAAGCTCTGGGAGTCTTGACCACTTTCATTTTCTTGCTGTTGTTCAGCTACAAGGAACAGAAAGAGAAAGAAGTGTCAAAACAAGTACTCATGGAACGAGCTTGAGATAACAAGGCAGCTGATCTTGAAGAGCTGTAGAAATAAAACTGGTAATATACACATGACTAGATCATTAACTTTGTCCATCAGAAACAGAAACCTCAGCATCAAATAATTAAAAGTATCATTGCATGAGAACAATGACATCTAAGTTCCTGTTCAGCTCTGATGCTGTGCTGTTTTGTTCAGAAATGAATGCCTAGGATTTTGGCCTCATCCAGTAAAGTCCTTTAGAGTATGTATGGGCGCAAAACCTTGCAAGGTCCCAAAGCCATTAGAGATTATGTGTCTTTCGAATGTGTCCCCAACTATTTAACCTGCACTGCATAGCAACCTATAGTTGACTGATCCTTTGAAGTCCTCAGAATGAAGTAATTAGGTTTCCTAAAGCACTTGACTTTTCAGTGGGAGCTACTCACTGAATGAAATTTCCTAAATTTGATATCCAAAAAGGAGATTTTCCAAAATAAAAAGGCCTCAGAGAACTAGCTGCCTAACTCCTGCTATACCTTTGACAACCTCTCCACACAAATTCTCCTGCTAATACTTTGTTCTTGTTTTGCTGTTATATGGCCAAACTGTTCAAACTCATAAAATCTGCAACTCAGAGGTATCAACAGACCTCTCAGAAACAGTCAGCAAGCTGGTATCTTGTTGATGGGACATACCTATGTATCGAATGTGATATATGAAGTTCATCTGTAGATGAAGTTCATTTTCTATTTTTTGGCCATGAAATACATGCTGTTTACTCACAATAACTTTCTTCAGCAAATTAGCTATAACATATAAAATCTTTCCCATTTGTTCTTTTTTTCTTGCTGTCTTTTTTTAACCCTGTTTTTACTTCAAATTTTGGCTTGCTTTCCAAACTAAGCCTGAGGAACAGGTCTCAAGAAAAACAGATGCTTTTACCTTTTTTTACTTTAGTCTTTAAGAAAAATGATACCCTTCTTTTAATGTTCCTTTATTTCATTTATATTGTTAATCCACCATAAAAGAGTGAAATGTAGATCTTCACTTTTGACTCTGATTTATATTGTCCCAACTTAAGTAAGGCACAAGGAAGTCCTATTTCACAAAGGTTTTTATTTTGATATCTAGCTTAGTTCCAAGTGAAATCCCCAAAATTAAAAAAAAAAATAAAATGTTGCAGCTGTTGGAAACTGTGAGCTTTGGGAAAGATTTTTGATTTGGATTTTTTTCCACTCATGTTACATTGTAAAACTAGAAAGAATTTAGAAATAAAAACTCAAATGTTTTACTCTGAAAATATTGAAATGGAAAAGTGTGATCCTCAGGACCTTTTTCACTTTATAAACAGAATTTCAATACACATTTCAGAGCATTTTGATATATCTGGAAATATTTTTAGATTAGAAACATACTTAGGTATGGAAGTCCATGGAGTTCATGGAAGTCTTGTAGATTTGTTTGGACTGATTAGTACCATTTGTTATTTTCAAACTTTGAATTAACTAATTGAGTTTAATAAACTAATCTGATTTTTGAAGACAAGAATCCAAGGTCTCAACTCAATGATTTCTGCATTAAGCCTGATGCTATAGGCATAACCTTATGTATTCAGAAGGAAATCTAGGATTATTTTAAATGTTTTCCAAGGAACAGAAGACCCACCTTGTTCCTAGACAAATTCATGGTTAATAGCACTTGCATGAAAAAAATACACCTTTCAGCAGATTTAATTGATTGCTGTAACTGTTTGATCCCCTTCTCACTTTACAGAACGCAGCTTGCCGTGTCAAATGTTATCTCTCCTTGCAGGGAAAATATTTGATCATGAAGGGGTCAAATTGATTTCTGATTGAAGTCAGAAAGGAATTACCAAAGGAATTACACCAGCGAAGGCATTACTGCTGCTATTAGTAGCAGCAGCAGGAGTTTAGCACAAACAACAGCAGATGCCTAAGTAAAACCTTGTCCAAACTGTCTCATTAGCTCATAGCCCCCATCCTGGCCACCCCACGATGCCCGGCGTCTGCGCGGTCCCTGCGCGCTCTCCATGAACACCTCCTTTGCTGGGGCGTGTGGGCTCCTGCTTCCTCCCCCTAATCTCCCCATCAGCCGTAATGCTGCCTGCGAGGGCTTTTATCAGCTTCTCTGCAATCATCTGCTGTCCTGTCAAGCAGTGACCTAAAAAGAGTTAATCCTGTTTACATTCTCAAGGTCAAAGAGGAATCTCCATCCACTTCGTTTATTTTTCAGTGGGAAAGACGAGCAAGTAACTAGTGGTTTAAAAAAAAAAATCCGATTTTGGTCAATATATTAGAGCCCTAAAACTAGCTGTGATAATCCAAGCACTTCCTATGTGAAAAGCATTGCTTCTTTCATAGCAATGCCTTCCCCCCATGTGTTTCAGTGCTCGAGATGCAAACAAGCCAGGAACTGAGATTTTTATTAAATCTAAATAAAGAAATCTTCAAATACATGGACTATTTTTCAATAACTCTATTCTCTGATACTTAGTAGCTACAGACAAAACTACCTTTAACATCCTGGAAATAGGATATCTTTGTGCAGATCTTTGTAACAGAGCTACCACATGTCTGGTAATTTAACTTGTAAGTGATATACAGCAAAGCTTTGAACTCATGCAGCATGTGACTTCACATAGTAAAAGAAATATTTAAGATCCATTAGAAAAAAAAATCTATAATGAAAACATACATGGAGATATAAAAAAATGAAAATCTTGAAACCAAAAATCTTCAGATATTTGAAAAAATGCAAATAGAAAATAATTCTTTTTTACAGCGAGCAGAAAAAGTTGAGGAGAAAACATGTCTAAGAAGAAAAGATGGAAAGCAAATTTTTTTTTTAAAGGCAGACCTGCAGTAACTACCAAACTGCTTGAACAGGATGCTGAGTGTTAAACGTGTAACATACAGCTTTGGCTGTTGAAGCAAGAAAGAAACTCTGCCTCTTTTAGCTTTTGGCTTTTACATTCAGTTGCTCTTAATTCCTTCATTTAAAAATACATGTTCAAGTTCCACTTTAGGAAAGGTAAATTTGCTGGTGTAATCTTTGGGCTTAAGAAGAAGAAAGATATGATTCACAGGAAACAGAAATTGATAAAATTAAACTGCCATTAGATGTTGCAGAATCATCAGAAATCACTATCTTATCAACAAATGGAAGCCCTATCATTTTTCTATAGTAAAGCAGTTTCATACAAGATAAATAGCTTTCAGTCACATGTCTACGATATGGCCAGAAGAGTCCAAGATATGCATCATTTTGACACGTATATTATAATACTACACTGTAGGATTATATTCAGAGTACTGAAAAAGAGAAAAAAAGTTAGGCTTTTAGCCTTGGCAATAGCTGTGTCATACATATGCATTTTCCTCATTGCTTAGATCTTGGATATTAACTTTTTTTTTTTTTTTTTTTTTGGTGCAGTGGTATAGATGTGCTATGGAACATGAGGGGAGGGATCTCTCTTTTCTTCTCCAGTTTTCTTCTTTAATCAGTGCAAACTCTTGATTAAGAGAGCACTTTAAGCCTAGGTTTAATGCAATTCTGCTTGGGAAGATACTAAGGTCACAGAGACACTGGTGCAATTATGTTGATTTAAACCAGAGGAATGGTAGAAGGCTTAGTTATTGTCATAAAAAAAAAAAGAAAGGAAAAAAAAGGTACCCAGCAATGAGACATACTTAGCTGTGCCCTGTGAGTTTTACCAGATCCCGTAAGGCAAATAGAGCTCGGAGGTTGTCTGCGACCAGTCCTTTAGCTGAGCCATTTCTGTGCCTTCCTGAGAGGAGCTTTGGTGTCCTATTGACCAGTGTAAGAGAAGGCCTAAATAAAATGTGTCTTCAAGGCTGATGTTAGAGCCTAAGTACATATGAAAGCCATGTATCACCCTGTAGTGGACAGTAAGACTGTCTATCCATTAAAATGAAACAAAACCCCATGAAGATTTTTTTAAAGCAGTAAATGATGATCCTTCTTGATAAAGAAGCAGAGAAACCTGAAGTGGCTCTGTAGACACATCCAATAATTTAGGGAATCAAATGAGTAAGTCTTTTATGCATAATTTCAGACATGCAAAATAAAAAATTAAAATTAAAAAAAGTAAAAAAAGCACTTACTGAGGTCAGCTGCAACCTTTTTATGATTTCAGCAGCTGAGTTTGCATATACTTCAGAGGGTGGATCTTACCACAGTGGCAAAGATTCTGCAGCTCAGAGCAGATTACAAACTTAGGGATACTGAACTGATACAAGTGGAGCTTTACAGTTAAAAGAGAGAGGTGAGAAGCTCCTTTTTCTCTAAAACCAGGAAGCAAACGGATATGCCTGAAAAAGGTGAGAAATGCTAATGCTCAAGCAGGGAAGATTTTGTTTCTTAGTAGCACTCTTTTCCACTAGGTACATATCCCTCAGAAAGGTAACCTTTGCTGTAGGATCCTAGGGAAATCTGAAATATTACTTGCAGATCAATGAATTGCAACTACCACAGTTGAGGAAGGGAGTGCTTTTTGATTGCCATTTGACTTTGGCATGATGTTAGTGTAACTCCACTTATTTAAAAGGACTCAACAGTGTGGAGAGGTATGTCAATTTACCATTGATGCTTGGTCCTTGAATAAGGAATGCAACTAAAACTCAAAGCCGTATCCCGACAGCTATCTACTGTCCAGCTGAACAAGTGCAGTAAATAAAAAAATGATCGTGTTACCAGAAGTGAGGATTTAGGATCTGGCTCTTAGTCAGATATAAAAAGCATGCTAAGGAAGGAATGGATTTAGGAATTCGGGTAGAAAGATTATCTCAAAGATTACACCTATGCACCTTTTATTTATTTTTCTGTATAATCAACTATATGCATATACTCAGTGAATTCTTATTTCACTGTTTTTCAAAAGCTTGAGAATAATATGAGTCCTCAGACTTCAGAAATTAACCTCTTGCCTTGCACCATGTAGGTAAGAAGGGAATCGAGCCTATTTTGCACATGTGTGTGTGTGCACATGTCTGTAGTCGGAAGCAGCCAAGAAAGAACTTACAAACTTCTTTTATTACTTTATTCATTAACCATCCAGCAAAAGCTTCACTTTAAAAATAGCATCCTAGAAAAGCACAGACATTCATCTCCTGTCTAGAAGCCATCTGGGAGAAGAATGGAAGGCTATTAAGAAATACTTTCTGAAAAAGAACTCTTTTTTTTTTCCCCCTCCCCAGTCATGAATTCATTGAACGCACTCATTCTGTGCCAAAAATGTAGGCCTGATCAACTTATAGCAACCAAACTTCTAAAACAAAAGAGTTTACAAAATCTTCTTGTTTTAACATAATCCGACTCAGATACTTGAAGGGGATAAATTTGAACCTTCGCATCTCCCAAGGGTAAAAGTGCAAAATATGTTTAAAAACCACTTTGTGGTATCATTTTCCTAAGTACAATTTAGTTTTTCATTATGGGCATGAGAGGGGTAAAACTTTTTATTTTCAAACTCTTTCAGGCTTAAATCATATGCAAAAGGGAAAAAAAAAAAAAAAAACCTATTTCCCAGAAATCCTACATTTTTACCAGCTTTAAGGAACATATCATTGGAGACTGTTGCTTTTTTTTTTTTTTTTTTGGAGAGAAAACTCAATAACCCCTTTTTTTTTCTGCAACATGAATTATTTAGTTTCAAATATAGAGTATAGAGAAATCACTCAGCATAACATATAATAAATGTCAAGAAAAATCCAAGAAAAGAGAAGAAAAGCCCAGTAAAAACATCTGGAAGTTTCACAGTGGCAGATTTCACATTAAAGAAATATTAAATCGTGTTTTATTACATTTATAGTAAAATCAACTAAATGGAGCTATGCTCCAAGGTCCTTGGCTATTATGAGTGAAACTAGAGTCATGAAAATTCAGAATTTCCTGCTTTTTAACTCTGGACAGTACCTTATACTCCGTTCATGAATCACACACATGCTTTACAGAAGTATGAACATAACACAAAAAAGCAGAACTGTTCCAGGTTTGCGAGAAAGACAGGCTCAGAACAGTAAATGTGACCAGTAAATGTTTCCACAAAGCTTATAAAAGGAATGAGCTTTTACCTGGAAGAATGCTGACTTACATGGGGAATACTTCAGTGCATTCTTGGCCAGTAAACAGATTACTTTGTAGCTGTGGGTAATTATGCTGCTCACTTCTAAGCAATGTAGAAAATCAATTTTAATTAAGAAATCATTTATGCTGGACTGAGTCATGCCCACTTGGGGTGGTGGGGGAGAATATTGACCTAGGAAAGTTCAGTTCAGATGCAGAATTCGTTTATACAGTGGCACCCTGATCTTTCAACCCAATTTTCCAATTGGATTGACAGAAGCACATGAAGGTCAAATGATTGGGACAAGGTCAGGCAAATGCCGAGCTTATCCCCAAGATCATCTTTATTCCCCATCTTTCATTATAACTGCTTAGCAGATGGCTTCTACCAGTTTTAGTCCTCAATATCAGAGCAGGTTGTTAAATCCTGTTCTTGCACTACCAGTCATGTGACAAACATGAACCTTTGGCAACTTGATAAAGCGAGGACTTGATTCAGCCCCGAATCAGGAGAGCATCCCAAACTAAGAAGAAATTATTTATGTGGCTTGCCTTAAAATATACATTTTGAAACATATACATTTTGACTATTTTGAAACTCAATTACACGTTAATGACTGTGTACAGCTAGGACTGTATTTAAAGAGTTGTCTTATTAACGGTCTCTGTAAGTGTGCATAATTTCTAAGAACTGGTTTTGATATGTGGATCACTTTATAAGATTTAATATTATTATTTCCGGAACTATTAGAAGAATTTATACTGTTAAACTACCATATAGATACCATCAGGACTACCATACTGCCTTGAGGAAAGTAGCTTATCCCATGCTATCAATCAGGAAAAAAACTATTTGGATAATTGAATAAACTTGTTCAGTATACAGGACATGTGCTTTTCAGGCTTGCTCCTTGCACAGGAATATGTAGAATATTAAGCGATAAAGACATTCTGAAAAAAAATCTTTGTGGTGTCAACTTAGGATGCTTGCTCTACTTTTTATTACACAAGAAACACAAATAGTAAACCACAGATATACTATCTCAGTATAGTCTGACTTTTGCATGGACTAGTAAAAGACATTATGTTTTGGTCTTGTTCTTCACATTGATGCAAAACTCTGCAACAACTATAATGTAGCATTTTCCACTAAATTTTTCATGTTAAATATTGGTATAGAAAAACAAATGCCGTAAAATGTCCAGGAAGTGCAGCAAGGCTAGTTACCAAGATGTAGACACACAGGTATTCAATTCAAGAGCAAAGCAAGAAAGCGAGTATATTTTCATGTGACTCTCAACTAGATCTCTGAAGCATAATTCTTGGAGAATCTAACTCTTTCTTACCCACATTTACTCTTTCGCTACCTCTGTAAAGAGTTCTTTAAGAGACCTCTCCTAGCCTTCCCTTAACAAAGCTGAAGACCAAGAAGAAGTAGTGATCTGGGGCAAGGGGGCAAAGAAAACCATTTAAATGCTTCTCCCACATGCAAGGACCTTAGCTGCTTTGCAGTTATCTATTTAAGAGAATAGGAAAGTCTGCATGTAGAAATGGGGTCCAGAAAGACCCAAACATGAATACAAAAACAAGATCAGCGAAGACCCACAGAGGAATATTTGACAAAACCTGCAGTGAAAGGTGAACGGCTGAGCCAACCTAAGATATGCTTAGAAACTCAGAAAAAAAAATATGTATCAAAAGCATATGCATGCATGCAGGTATGTGTTTATGTATGTACATGTGTTGAAATAGGAATGGAAATTCACCTATGTACTGAGGAAAGAAAAACTGGAGAGTTGAAGATCGATTGATGTTAAAATATTCCAGGAAAGCATTGCTTTTCTTAGTCTCTTTTTATATTTCAGATGCTTTGCAATGCACATAGTTTTGATCAAGCAACTGCTCAGGCTAGAGATGATTGTGCACGAATACTAACGAAGAGGAATATCTCTCTGATTTTGGTTGACTATCTAATTATATAGATGCTTAGCTGCAAGTTTCTAGCTTGATACAAACTGCTTCAAACTAGAAACTATCCTGGAAATACCATGAAAATATCAAGAGAACAGTATTTCCTGTTTTGTATTCTGGCATTTCCAATCCCATAGAAAAGAACAAGTGAGGAAAACATGGGGGGGGGAGGGAGTTAGATCTCCACTTCAAGAGCTAAAAACATAACCAATACACATCCATGTAGGTGTGGGATGATGTGCAAGATGGAAGACTATTCTGCAGACATAATGTCACAAAAATAAAGAAAAATCTTCATTGCACTTTTTGAAGATAGCTCTATTTTGGTGGAGATGCTAGCCCAGAGTTTGGGATGTTTGACTATCTGCTGTGCTGCAGACATTGTCACTTTTGGCAAGTCATCAACCGCTCTAGGTGTTGTTATTGAACTGTAAATAGGAGATAATGATGCTTAGTTGCTATTTGCCTGTAGTTTAAGATCTATAAATGGGAAACTTTAAAGCATTCAGGTGTAACTGGCACAGTAATTATGTACATAGCTAGAAGAGGTATACAGTTATTCATCTAAAAACACAAGAAAACCACCTAACTCCCCATTTTATATTTAAAAGAAGAATCATTTAATAGATCAGTGGAAGAATCACTATTTCTTTAAACATGTTTCTTCAATCAAAATATGCTCTTTAAGCTTAAACACTTACTGTCATAGTCCTGTAGATTTTCAATTGCTGATAATAATCTCACCCTGTCTTCTGGGTTTGAAATATTTAATTCAATCAAATGGCTCTCTTTTAGATCCTTTAAGTCCTCTAGAGTTTCGTAGCCATTTAGCAAGAGGGTTGAGGCATAATCCTACAAAAAGAAACAAGTAAATCCTCTTATAAACAAGCACTATGTTTAGTAAAGGAATGAATGCAAATTCTATTTCATTTTTTTTGTCAGGTTAAGAAAGATGGGTCCCATTCTCTAGTCTGGCTGATCTGCTTTAGGCATAAAAACAGACCGAGAGAAGAAGACAGAGGCAGAGATGCCCAGTTGGCCATCCCAGAGTCTGTGGTCAAGGCTTTAACATAGAGTCTAGCAGCAAATTGGACAGAACTGTGCTGTAAATGATATAATCTGCCCAGTTTTGGGAGACTCCTGGGCCCACCCCATAGACTACTTTCCATTAGGGTCCTGGACGATCTCTGAGACAAGACCTGCTCTGCCTTTGCAAAGAAGAAGTCATTGGATATATGAGCAAGTGAGAAGCTCAGAGAGCCCTCAGCTGTGCTGCGTTGCACACAGTCCTTCTTTAGCTGTGTATTGATGCGGTATGAGACTCTGTGTGCTCCAGGAAAAGGAGTGTTCATCTCAGCAAAAAAGCAATAACCATTAGTTAGGAATGTTGCTTGTAAATCATGATATAAAAATACTTTGATGCCCAGTCAAGAACTAGGTTCCGGAGATGGAGAGACGTACCATATAACCATGGTGAATAAAGACTATTCCTCCCTAAGGATTATAAAAATCAGTTAAAAAAAAAAAAAGGGAATTACAATGCTGTCAATGAGGTCAGACTGAGATTTCCATTTCTTCACACACCTTCTAAACTTAGGCACACATTCACGTTCAGGTTATGGTCACTTGACAAGTCACCACTTCTCAACTGAGTGCCTCTTTGCAGCGACTCTTTTAGCCTAACCAAATCATGTGGTGAAATGCAGTTACACAAACCGCTCATATAAGATAGAAGACAGAAATGAAGCCTCTTTACTGACTTCAAAACTGCTGAGGCCTGCCTTTCTGGTTGTGTCTGTAAATTACATCCAAGCCCAAGTGCACTCAAATCAAATACTTCGTACAGGTCTGGGAAACGTGTTTGCTGACCTGCAGATGGACATATTCCAGGAGTTCTTGTAAAGTTTTAGGTTTGGCCCTTTTGCTTCCTCTGTGCGGCTTTAGTTTCCTGGGTGCAGTTTCTTCTTCCAAAATAATATCCACATAAATGAATTTAAAGTTTCCTACTTTGTTGTTCAGCATGCCTGTCCAGATGCCCATGGGTGTCTTACAGATGATGTCTATAATATCTCCTTTCTAGAACAAGAAAAAAGAACACCACTGCTTATACATCTGGTTTGTGATATGTGACTTTTCCTTTATGTGGCAAAAAATAGCACATACAGCACAGAATCATAGCTAAGCAGAGCAAAGTAACTTTTAAAAATAACCCAGATCAAGGTCTTCTACTTTTATAATATCCCAGCAAGCAGAATTACAGGTAGTGGTGTTAGTTCTTATCTCCAAATGTTGCAAAGGAGAGGTGAGGATGAACAGCACTTTCCACTGCCTGTATGCCCTTCTTGGTCCTTGAAAGGAGGAAAGGTTACAACCAGAAAGCAACTATTGCCATGGATAGAAGGAATAGCTTTGTTGAAAAAGAAAAAAAAAAGAAAGTGTGTGCTTAGAGTTTTCCATGTTTTATATAGGCTCTCAGCTGACTCCTTCACCCAAAACCACTTACACAATAATCTTATGATCCAGCATCTAAAAGGGTCTCCAAAGACTGATGCTGAGCTATGCGAAAGGTGAAGTTTACACGTTTTACAGGAAGAAACACTGTTCTATAATTCTGAAAGGCCCTAAGGGACATTTAACTTCCTTAACACCTTTCTGCTATCCTCTTCCTGAAGGGCTGACGAATAGGGCTATTGCTCCACACTTTTGCATGCACTCAAAGAAAAATTAGTGCCAAAAAGAGTGAGAACACAGCAACTTCAAGAAGAAGTTTTGGTAAAAATATTCACAGTCAAGCTAGGGAAGTCAAGGTCTTAGCTCACACACCAGTCATTCAGGTAGCAAAAAGACTCTTAAAATCACACCCCCTATACAATTTGCTCCCATGACAGTAGCATCCCCTCTTTTTCTGGGCAGGAATTATGTATGTAATCTACACCTTAATGTTATCATACAGTTATGGTATATTTTTTCTTTACTAAAAGTAAGATTTTTTTTTTTAAGAAAGTATTTGAATTGTGTAACAAATCCGCATGTAAACATGTCATTTGTCATTCTGTTACGAATGACAAAATTCTGTTACGAACTTAAAATTCGGACTCATTTTTGTTAAAGTATCTGTTACTGTCTCCAAAATTTTCAAATCTTTTTCTGGCAAGAAATTGCAAGTAAGTAAAGCTGTCAACCTACTTTGGTGCAAATCCAAGTATGAAATTCAGTGTTCAAATTGCTTAATTTTGTTAGACTATGAACCTTAGAGCTATGAAAATGTTTTAAATGGAAACTAAAACATTTCTTAAAGCTTTATAAGCACACATATTCTAGGCACTTATGGAGAGCTCAAGACATTCAGATGTGGATGCAAATCAGGATTAGGCAGTGGCTCCAAGCCAAGTTACAGATGCATCTTGAATTCAGATTTGGGGTGCTGAAATTTTGTGAGATATTCTTAGGGGATTTCAGTCCTAAGTATATTATTTTATAATTTTAAAAGACATCATCTGAGTGACTTAAGAGTGAACTTATGATCCAGAAGTAGTTTGCCATTTCTGCACTAGTTAAACGTTTTGGTAAGAAACAGGCAGTGATATTACCAGTACCTGCACATAGAGGGAGAAGAAAATGACTGGGCCTTTTTAGCATGGTTTAATCAGGCAACTCAGGAGTTCCTTTTCCTTGCTGACACAGCCCAGACATCCCTGGTCATGATGTCAGGACCAGGGAATAATTCAAATGTGTGCTTATAGAGAGGCTTAAAGGAATGGCAAGCTTTTCCTTTAAGGACAATAAATGCCCCCGAGTGTCTGATATTCCATAACTGAGACTGAAAAATTAGAGGATAATTTGCATGTCTCATGTAAGACATGAGATCCATGTTGTTCTTACTTGAGACCTCGCAGTGGTAGGAAGCCACTTGTGTTTTATGCTGAAGAAAACTGCATGATGCACTATGATGAGATACCTACTACATGGAATCCATGACCTAAGAGCCTTTTGCAGTCATCAGGTCACCATTTTCTTCCAGAAATATTGCTAAAACAGATCAGTGTTGCTTTTAAAGTACATGTTGCTAACAGTTAAAAATGCTGTAGTAAACACTTCTTCACATTCAAAAATACTCCTCTGTTATGCTTACCACAAAAGAAGTCCTGAAGTAAGTTGCCTTACCTTAATTTTTAGGGAGTCGGTGTCATAGGGGCTTGGTGTGAAGTCGGTGTGTACTTTGGCTCGGCCACAGAAGGGCCCACTGTAAGGGACCTCATCATCAAACCTCAGGCTATCCCTGTTGCTGGTTCCATCAGAGCAGCTGGTGACTCCACCTGACAAGGATTCAAGTGGAAATTTAGTTCTTCTGCCTAGACACCCAGATATGTCATTCTGCACAGCAGCAAAGAGAAAAATGTACAAACACATAGAATTAAGAAAGAGTGTGTGTTCTCTATGATTTTGACATATCCCAGTAAAAATACATTCCACAAGAAAAAAAAAAAATCTACTCTACAAGAGACTGAAGGAAATAGGTTGGAGATCTTCCCTGCAGTAATCTTTTCCTGGTGATGATACTAATAGACTACATATTTTACTTGCAGACTTTTTGAAATATTACTCTGCAGATTAATAATATGTACTCTAAAAGTGCAATTTAGGGAATTAATTCTGCTGAACTTCTCCTGTTTATTCAAAGAAATGAAAACAAATACTGTACAAATTGTTTTATTTCATTACATAGCTAGCTAAAACATCAAAGGGACCTGCATTGCAGAGGGAAATTTTAATCTTATCAACATTTCTGCCTGTCATTTTATCCAAGTCAAGCTATAAAATATCGGCACAGTACTTGAAGCAAATTTGAGCAACCTCTGCAATATCCCATCCAAATATGTTTTTAGATAACAGCAGCAGTGTGCTGGAAGTAAACTCCCATATACAATTTTCACAAATCACATCATAGAAAATTATGACAGAAATGGTTTTGTTTGAAGTGATTGCTTAAGTGCACAGCTCCATCAGAGGCCAGATTAATGGCTACTAATGGTCTGCGCTGCAACTGGAGACACCAGTTACAGCTCCTGTGATGCCTGCAGTGACAGCACAGCAATGTCACCATGCACAGCTCTGACCTGCTGCCATAGCAGAGCAACTGCTAGATATGTGGATACAAACTCCACTTCTCATCAGGGATTCACCGGCCCCCTGATGAGGACTACCCTGTTGGAGGAGTTTTTTGGTGGGTTTGCTGAGCTCCCCAGCCACCTGGCATTTCAAACAGGCTTCTGTCTGAAACATCGTGTATCTGCAGAGCAAAGACAAACTCACAGTCACCACCTCCAGCTTGACCAGAGGGACCGAGTAACCACAACTCCACAGATGCCCGTGCCATATGTGTAGATATATATATATGTACATGGCATATATACCAGCTTTTTTTTTTTTTTTAACTGCTGATAATATCACCACTCTCAAAAACACTCAGCCTATTTCTGGAGAGAGAGAAGCATAGTCTAGTTGCCACCTGATTGATCAAATTGCACATTTGCCTGCCAGACTACAAAACTCTCTACTGTCACATTTTGGATCACCAGCTCTGATACCTGAAACAAAAATAATATTGAACCCGTGACTAAACAGAAGTATGGCTATCTTATACTTACTAGATGAGCTTTGGCCACTGTTGAGACTGTAGAGACTATCCATAGAGTCACTGTTTTTTAGGGAAACCTTCTCTGTGTGTATTCCACCACCAGGATCACCGTCATCTTTTCCTTCTTCATTCTTTAATGGAAAATTCAGATGTTAACCACCACAAAAGTTAAATTATACAAACATTTGTGTGTTTTTTTTAATCATCATTACCTTTACAGCTCAAGTTGGGTTCCTTTATTTAGATCCCCTCTGAGACAGAAAACGCTTTAGAAGCTGATGAGAGGCATTAAGGATGCGCAACACTACCATTAACACGTTCATCTAGGAGAGATCACTTGTCTCCTCTCTGCCACTCTCTTTTCATTCTATTCCTGTTCAAGTAGCTAAACTGATTCTCTGTTTAAAAATTTTCAGTGGTGAAAATACCAGAGCAGCAACAAAGGCTTTTAATATGAAGTTCAGATTTTTTTCTTTTTTTCTGGTTATCTCTGAGGAGGAAGCATAAACTTTAATTATTAAAGCACATGGAGAAGTACAAGCTGACACAGATATGTTTTGCACTGAACTTCTGAAAATCCCAAGCACTGAGAGGCACACAGTGAAAGCATTCACATCAGAGCATTTCAGAGATAGGGTACACACATGAACACCACCATGGTGCATTTAGCACCATGCTCAGTAACTTGCCCAACCTACAGGACACTAGCTTCAAAAAGTAGTGCATTTCAGAAATAACAGAACCCTGTCACTCTCACAAAATTAAATGGTGTGGTGTATCGAATTGGCCCATCAAGGTTATAACATTAAATCGCAGCTCAGAAATCAAAGCTTATAACAAATTCAAAGCAACAGGAATCAAATTTCAGTCACATGTAAGTCAGAGATGATATAATAGTTTAATGAATTACAATGAGCTTTTAAAGGAGGCAATTTCTTCAGTGAAGAATTCCTTGCATCACACTGTCAATGTGCATGATATCCTGATGCAACTGAGACATCTTTTAGTACGGAGGATATTACATCAGAACATCCATTTCTATTTGGAACATAGTCACTATTGGGAAAAATGTTAATACTCTTCAATCAACTGGTGAAGTCAAGCAACTGGTAAAGCCAGTGCACATATGAAGCTGAGACCCATACAAGTACAGATAAGGCATATCACCAAAATAAAATATTATATTGATTCTCAACAAGGATGTACATCAGGAGCACGACCCATTGATTAATCACTGGACCAGTACTAGTGGTCATCAGGTACTGCAGGAATGAAGATTGTACCATATGTGTGCCCAGACAGATATTTCGTTGAATTCCTGTCATGTGAACATTTGTGGTAAATATGCAGAAGGTAGATGCTGAACATGCGTTTTTTTTTTCTCAAAAAAAATATGGATTGCATCCTCCTGAACTCTAGCACAAAGTACAAAATAAGCTAATAACAGGGATATATGATAGCCTGTAAATCACTCTATTATGGTTGCAAAGTTTCCCTTTCATTTTTCCTTTTTTTTTTTTTGATATTGACCCATGTATGAGATAGGATACAAGCTTAGATACATTTTTAGGATGATCAGTCTTTTTTCCATATGCATTTCAAAATTTGGAACTCATTGAGTCAAGCCATTCAGAAAACAGGTTTCCAGGGTGTATAAATGTTTTTATGTTTAATAAAGATATTACACTGAAGATCACTTTGATTGGATGAGTTAAAAGCAGATAAGGCATAGGAGTTGTCATGCTCTAGGGTGCTGTCTTCATTCTACAGCATAGGCTTTGAAAAAGAAATCTTGTATTCAAAACATTTGATAAATTCTGCTAATAAAGCACTTTGTATAGGATGAGTATCAGATAAGACTGATCATTCGGTTCATCCAACACTCTCAAGTGTTCCCATGAAGAGGGATTTTTTTGTCATATTTATACAAATGTGGAATTATTGATTTTGTGAGACATGCTTCCACTTATTGACGACAATGCAAAATCTGCAATGATACAAAGCTCATGTCTATCTTGGGTCTTTGTGGTGTGATGTTGCAAGTGTATTTGTGCCTGTGTATATACATTAATACACACAGGAAAGAAAGTGTGCAAAAGCTGCTCTAATTCAGTATGTGTAACCATGTTTTTATGGATTCTCAGTTGCTTGAAACATGAAAAAGGAAAAAGCACGTAACATTTTTACTTCACATACATTATCATCAAATGCAATAGTATTTACCATCTCCTCAGAGAGTGCCTTGATGTACTTTTTACCCATCTTTTTCTTCATGGTAAGGGAAATGGCTCTCATCTTCTTACCCAAGCTTCCTCCATTACCTACTGCTTTACTTTGTACTGCATCTCCAACATCACTTATGGTCTCCAATTCAGATATCTGTTTTGAAATAGAAAAGTAAGCAAAAACTTGTCATGAGAATAAAATATGGTGTCCTAGAGCAAGAATTACAGAAAAATACTTAAGACATGAACGCCATTAAGATGACTAAAGCCACAACTATTTTCCTGCAAAATTGTGTACCTAAAAACTTCTGTGACAAACCACTGTGTGTGTGAATGACGAAGAAAAGAAGCCTTATGCTAGACCTAAGACATACCTTTGTCCGTAGTCCTTAATCTAAACAAGAGTTGAGGGAATTTATGTAGGGTACTAGAAAACAAACAAGAAACCTCTCCAGATTGCATAAATGTCTAAGTTACTTTGGGAACATGCCAACCTGAAGTATACTTTTGTTTCTTTGAAAAAGAGACCTGTTCACTTTCTCAAGGACTCAAGCATCCAAATAAGAGCCAGGCATATCACTGAAGTTCTCACCAGTGTAAAATTTACACACAAGTTTGCTGATGTCTTTGCATAACTGCCATGGGAAACAACTGAAGAAAGTGAAGTAGTGGTGGTACACACCTCAGCTGAATCATCTGCCTTTGATATCGAGTGATGTCTGAAACGGTCAAAGCTTCCAAAACTGCTTGTGCGCTGTAAAGAACAAAAGACAAAACTTATCTTAGTGATGATATTGGGTTATACTATTAAGATAACTGAAAATCCCGTGTTTCTGTTGAAGATTCCTTTCAAATTAGCAGACCATGAACTACTACAGCTTACTGGAAAGAACAGGAGGTGACTAGAGGGACAAATTATGCCTGTACAGCTGGAAACACAAAAACAAGTAAGAGAAATAACACTGCTTCATATACAGATTAGATAATGGCTGTGATCTTGAGTTCTTCTGCAATCAGTTCTGCACAACAGTTACACACTGACATCAGTTAGATGACATTGCTTTCTGTAAGATCAGGATAAAACTATTTGCATAATATCAAGTGAGCTAGAGAATTGGCTATGGTGCTGCAAACTGTTGCAATTTAGTTTTATACAGTTTTCTTTCTCAACTGGGGACAGCTGCTGGAGGCTGTGTGAGG